>JASVEL010012878.1:0-20425 GCA_032618575.1 Nicotiana noctiflora | reverse complement strand
TACCGGGACCTCAACCGGGCCTGTCTGAAAGATGACTTCCCCTTGTCGAACATACATATCCTGATTGAAAACTGCGCCAAGCACGAGTTGTAGTCATTTGTAGATTGTTTTGCTGGGTATCATCAGATATGGATGGACGAAGAAGACGTAGAGAAAATGGCTTTCATTACGCTGTGGGGGATGTATTGTTACAAGATGATGCCGTTTGGATTAAAGAATGCCGGGGCCACCTACATGAGGGCCATGACTACTATGTTCCATGACATGATACACAAAGAGATAGAGGTGTATGTAGACGATGTCATCACAAATCTAAAAAAGACACTAACCATATAGAAGATCTAAGGAAGTTCTTCAACGGATTGAGAAGGTACAATGTAAAATTGAATTCCGCCAAGTGTGTATTCGGGGTTCCTGTTGGAAAGTTGCTTGGGTTCATCATAAGTCGTCGAGGAATAAAGTTGGATTCGTCAAAGGTTATGTCCATTCAAGAATTGCCAACGCCAAAGAACTAGAAAGAGGTTATGAGTTTCTTAGGGAGACTCAATTACATCAGCCGGTTCATAGATCAATCCACTATCATTTGTGAGCCTATCTTTAAGATGTTGAAGAAAGATGCCGCTACTAAATGGACCAATGATTGCCAGAAAGCCTTTGAAAGTATCAAAGAATACATGTCAACGCCGCCAGTCCTAGTCCCGCCCAAACTAGGCAGACCGCTATTGCTCTACCTTACAGTATTGGACGGAGCATTCGATTGTATTTTGGGACAACATGATGAAACATGGAGAATGGAGCAAGCCATCTACTATCTTAGCAAGAAGTTCACCCCGTACGAGGACCGATATTCACTACTAAAATGCACATGTTATGCTTTGACTTGGGTAGCTCAAAAGTGGAGTCATTATTTTTGTGCCTATACCACTTACCTCATATCAAAAATGGATTCGCTAAAATATATCTTTCAGAAGCCTATGCCCTCCGGCAAGCTAGACAAATGGAAAATCCTGTTGAGTGAATTCGACATTGTTTATGTGACTCAGAAGGTAATCAATGGACATGCACTGCAGATCATCTTGCAAAAAATCCCGTGGATAGAGGATACGAGCCTCTAAAGACGTATTTTCCTGATGAAGAGATATCTTTCATAGGAAAAGATATTACAGAATCCTATGATGGCTAGAAGATGTTCTTCGACGAAGCAGCAAATTTCAAGGGAGTGGGAATAGGAGCAGTCCTAGTATAAAAAACCGGCCAATATTATCCAATATCTACCAAACTCAGATTCCCGTGCACCAACAATACGGCCGAATTTGAAGCCTGCATTTTAGGGCTCAAGTTGGCCATTGACATGAACATTCAAGAGTTAATAGTGATCGGGGATTCGGATTTGCTTATACATCACGTCTAAGAAGAATGGACAAGCAAAAACTCCAAAATACTCCCATATTTGCATCATGTACAAGGGTTGAGGAAGAGGTTTACAAAGACGAAATTCCGGCATTTTCCTAGAGTCCAAAATGAGTTCGCCGATGCATTGGCCACTCTATCATCCATGATTCAGCATCCGAATAAGAACTTCGTTGATCCTATCCCGGTAAAACTCCAGGATCAACTTGCTTGTTGTGCCCATGGAAAGGAAGAAGCGGACGAAAAATCATGGTTCCATGACATCAAAGAGTATTTGACAACAGAAGAATATCCAGAACTTGCACAATACTCATAAATGCAGATTGTGGAGGTTATCCAATCACTTATTTCATAGCGGAGGAATCCTGTATAGGAGGACTCCCGACTCGGGATTACTAAGGTGTGTCGATGCAAAGGAAGCATCCAGGTTGTTGGAAGAGGTTCATGCAGGGACATGTGGCCCACACATGAATGATTTCGTCTTAGCCAAGAAAAATACTCCGAGCTGGTTATTTTTGGATGGCTATGGCGACGGACTGCATCCAGTACTTCCAAGATGCATCTCTATCAGATACATGCGGATATAATAAAGATGACTCCCAATGAGCTTAATGCAACAAGCTTGCCATGGCCATTTTCCACTTGGGGAATAGATGTCATCAGACCTATCGAGCCTGCCGCATCAAACGGGCATAAGTTCATTCTAGTGGAAATTGATTATTTCACCAAAGGGGTTGAAGCAACATCCTATAAGGCAGTGAACAAGAAAGTCGTGGCAGACTTGTTTGCGACCGTATCATTTGCTGGTTTGGCATCCCAGAGTCAATCATCACTAATAATGGTTCCAATCTCAATAGTGACTTGATGAAAGCTATATGTGAAACATTCAAAATCAAACACAAGAACTCTAGAGCCTACAAACCTCAGATGAATGGAGCCGTAGAAGCAGCCAACGAGAACATCAAGAAGATACTAAGAAAGATGATAGAAAAGCATAAGTAATGGCATGGGAAGTTATCATTCACCTTATTGGGATACCACACCCTAGTTCGCACATCAACCGAGGTAACTCATTACATGTTGGTTTATGGTACAGAGGCAGTCATTCTTGCCGAAGTAGAGATTCCCTCCTTGAGGATTATACAAGAAGCAGAACTTGATGATGCAGAACGGGTAAAAAGCCGCTACGAGCAACTAGCTCTAATAGATGGGAAGATAATGAATGCATTTTCCCATGGTTAATTGTAACATAACAGAATGTCCAGAGCTTTCAACAAAAAAGTCAATCCGAGACAATTTACACCAGGACAGCTGGTATTGAAGAAAATCTTTTCGCATCAGGATGAAGCCAACCAACTGGCAGGGTCCATACATGGTTCACCGGGTTCTAACAGGAGGAGCCATCATACTTGCAAAAATGGACGGAGAAGTTTGGCCAAAGGCGATCGATTCAGATACAGTCAAGCGATACTATGTGTAGCACTTATGATTTTCCTATATGATGTAATTTGAACTACGTCTGACCTAATTCTCGTTTTAGAGGGGATACGTAGGCAGACATATGGGTTCGGTCACAATTCAATAAAACTTTTCATTTACCCCGATATTGGAAACTAGGGCAGAATTTTGAGGACCCTCAAAATTCTGAAGTTGTTTAGCCATTCATCGCACGTAGCCGTCAAAAGCACCAAACCAGTAAACTGGGCAGAATTTTGAGGAAGACCCACAAAATTCCGAAAAGAGAGGTTGCAATGTCTTGAATCGCAGAGCAGTCATCGGTTCATCTAAAAGAAAATCATTTTAAATTATGTAGTTACATCATATTCTTTACTAAATCATGCATGACTATTATCCGAATTGCATTGTTTAGCGATGCTACCTCAACAAAAACAAGAGCCGAGTAGGACAAGCAGAGTCCACGGGAAGACGAACGAACCTTCCCCTTGACAAAACTCATGATTTTTCCTTTGAAGACAGGCACCCCAAGACATAAAATTGACAGATACGATTACATACTCATGCTTTTTCAAGAATACAACTCTCAGAATCACCGCTTACTTACAGATGCTACCCGTACATGACATCCTCAACAGCCACAACGACACAATCAACTACCAGCTGTCGTATATCAGCTAAGAGATTTCGTTACTCTTTTTCCTTTATTTGTTGCATTGCATAAGGCTACATTTCTTCCTTCCGAGACTAAGCTCTGTCTCCATCTATATTCTTGCATTGCGTAAGGCTACCTTTTTGCATTTCAAGACTAAGCTCTGTCTCCATCCTGCATTTTCTTGCATTGCATAAGGCTACCATTCTACCTTCCAAGGTTAGGCTTTACCCCTACCTGCATTTCTATGCATTTGCATAAGGCTACCTCTCTGCCTTCCGAGACTAAGCACTATCTCCATCCTACATTTTCTTGCATTGCATAAGGCTACCATTCTGCCTTCTGAGGTTAAGATCTACCTACATCTGTATTTCTCTGCATTGCATAAGGCTACCTTTCTGCCTTCCGAGGTTTCTACCTCCATCGGCATTTCTCTGCATTGCATAAAGCTACTTTTCTACCTTCCGAGGATAAGCTCTACCTCCATCTGCATTTCTCTGCATTGCATAAGGCTACCTTTCTTCCTTACGAGGTTAAGCTCTACCTCCCCCTGCATGGCAGAAAGATCACCAACCATTATTTAAATGTTACATTGGCTGAAATATCGCCATTGATATTTACACTTTACATCGGATGAAATATCTCCATTTATATTTACACTTTACATCGACTGAAATATCGCCATTTATATTTACACTTTACACTGGCTGAAATATTGCCATTAATATTCACACTTTACAATGGCTGAAACATCGCCAAATCCTGCATTTCATGGGCTGAAAGATCGACAAATTATCAGAATGCATCATTGTTCGGAGGCACCATTTCCATAGCCCGAGAACGCCATGCCATGGCCTGAGGACGCTGCTTTGATCTTTTGCATATCATTATTAAAAGGCATCATGGTTCAGAGGCATCATCTTCATAGCCCTAGAACACTATTTCATAGTCTGCGAATCCTTTATTATACGCTTCATGGTCCGGGACATCATGGTCCGAGGACGTCATCCTATCCATCTGAAGAGAGCATTCGTGGTCCAATAGGAACCTGCATCACGTTTAAATTTATGCACGATATATGCTCGTATTGCTTATTTGCAGGTACACCAACTAGCAACGGCCATCACAACAAGAGCGACCTCGCTCCGGTTCCTGCAGCCCATCGGTCCCTGACCGTCCTACCCAACTCGAATATTGCGTCTGTCGTCCAAAATTTCCATCGGCATGTTCTGTAGGCATGTAATTTTGACCCGCGCATTAGAATCACCTCTAGTAATCCTAGTATTTTTTTAAATATTTATTTGGATTTATTTCTATATGATTTTAGTTTATTACTAATTTTAGTTCTATTTTTAAGGAAAATAAAAAAAATTGAAAAAAAATACAAAAATAGTTTCATGCATTTTATCCTATTTAGTTTAAGTTATTAATATTATATATATATATAATATATATATATATATATATATATATATATATATATATATATATGTAGTTTTATATTATTACATAATATATTTAATTAATTAAAATTAATTTGGTTTTAATTTAAAAGATTGGGTTATTTACTTAATGGATTGTTAAAATTGAAGAATTGCAAGTTTTGGGCCCAATTTTAAGCAAAAAGAAGCCCAAATCGGGCTGCCCAGCTGGTCCCTTGCACCAAGACCAATACCCATCGGTTTAACCTGTCCAACCCGCCTCATCTCCCACTCAAATCTCAACCGTCCATCACCTTAGATCCTAGGGCTAGGATTATTTCCCCACACCCAAATATAACCCTAATTTGGGCCCCATAACCATAAGAGAACAAAATGAAAAGCCCTAGACCCCAAACCAGCCGCCAACCCTCATTTTTTCCACCCCAACCTGCCGGAAAAACTCGTCCAAATTTGGCGAGTCAACTCACTGGTCCCCCCATGGTCCCCCCTTCTCATCTCCTTCTTCGACGTCACTCAAATCGCATCAAAATCTCATCATTTCAGTCCGATTTGCGCAGATTTTATTCCTTTATTTCTTTTGTTTGAACATAAATCCGAGGCCCTTGGATACATTTGGGAGAAATGGGGACCTTTGGATGAAGATTTTCGTCCAAGAATCTCCATTTTTTTTATTTTTATTGGTGAAAAGGATTTTTGGATTTTTGATTATGGGGGTCCACACGGGCTTGGGTTGTTTCTTAGAGCATAAGAAAAGAAGATTCTGGGGAGGGCTATATATTTAGGGATAATAAAAGAACGCAGGGGGAACAATTTCAAGAAGAAGGCTAGGCTAGGGTTTTTCGGATTTTTGGTTCTTCAAATTTCAACTCATAAAAATTAGAGTTTTTGTAGTGTTTTATTTTATTCTGATTTTGTTCTTCATTTCTAGATATAAAAGAACAAAAGTTAATTTCTTCTCATTCAGATTTTACATCAAAGTCAAAGAAAAAAAAATACAAAAAAAAAGAAGTGAGTTTCTTCTTCTGGATTCTTGTTTGAAATGGAGTTTAGCTAAGGTCCGTCAATCGCTCAAGAGGTTTTTGTTCGTGGTCCTTATCACCGCGGTGTTGCTGGTTCGATTCCTTCTTGTCTGTTGCTGTCTTCTTTGAATTTTCTGCCGGATTCACTTGTATTTGATTCAAAGTAGAATCAATCAAAATCCAGTTTTTAGGTGCATTTCTGTCACGACCCTAGTTCACCAATCGTGAACCTGTCAAGACGGCACCCAGTCTTCGCGACTAGGAAGCCAAACACAATTGCAGAATTTATAACCTTTACGAACAACTAAAAATAAAAGCGGAATAACATAGAAAAATGTAATCGGTGCCGCTTGGCACATACACTTTATCACAATTACTAGAAATATAACCTCCATGACCCGGAAACTCACGGCCATACATAGGCTAAAAAGTGTAAAATTGTGGCTCTATCCACCAAGAGTATCTATAGAACTGAAACAAAAGGGAAATAACTAATGTCACCAAGGAAGAACAGAAGGAGACTCTCCGGATCTGCGGACGCAACAGATGCATACCTCAAGTCTCCTGAAATATCTCCTCGATCACCGGTAGTGTTCCTGATCAGATGGACCTAGATATGCACAACAAAAAGTGTGCGGAAGAGTAGCATGAGTACACCACGACAGTACTCAGTAAGTACGAAGCCTAACCTCGATGGAGTAGTGACGAGGAAGGTCAGGGCCCTACCGAGAATAATAACAACAACAATATCGAACAGTGTAAAGCAGGAGTAAATTTGAAATAACAACAAAATAAGATAGAAACTACAAGTGATTTACAGTTAAGCTAACCAAGGAAAAATAACACGACAAGTACAGAATCAAAAGCACAGGATCTTCGAGAATTGAACCTGCAGTCCATTTAACTATGTAGTACAGGATCTCCGGGAATTGAACCTGCAATCCATTTATATCAGTAGCACAAGATCTCCAGAAATTGAACTCGCAGTCCATTTATATCAGTAGCACAGGATCTCCGGGAATTGAACCTGTAGTCCGTTTATATACGTAACTCAGGATCTTCGGGAATCGAACCCGCAGTCCATTTATATCAGTAGTACAGGATCTCTCGGAATTGAACCCACAATCCATATATCAGCAACTCAGGATCTCCAGAAATCGAAACCTCAGTCCATTTATATTAGTAACTCTGGATCTTCGGGAATCGAACCCGTAGTCCATTTATATTAGTAACTTAGAATCTCCGGGAATTGAACCCGCAGTCCACAGAACAAATACAATCAAGCAAGGTAAATACACAAAGAAAAATGGAATACACTACTACGAGTATCAATTAAATTAAATCTCAACTTTTCCCACGTAAGCTCAATTAAGACAATTAAGCATTTAGACAGTTAATCCTATCTAATCATGCTCATCTAACTAACACAGGATAAGTCTTGCGTTTAACCCAATCAAATAAGAGAGATAACACCGATTGAACAAATCAAATAAAGTGGATTTCCAACAATTTGCACAAGTACACGCCCGTCACTTCGCGTACAAGGCATTTTAATCAACACATAATATACCCTAAGGGGAGAGGTCCCCGACACAAGGTTAGACAATCCACTTACCTCAACCCGGTACAATACCGCTAAGAAATAATGCCTTTGCCACGAGTATCCGACTCCAAGTGGCCCAAATCTATTCAAACCAATTACATAGTGTAAATAACATCACAAGTAACTATTTACACTGTTAAAATTAAAGCTAAGGCGCGAAAATGGGTAAAATTACATAAATACATCTCCAACCATCGACTTGGAATCAAAATATTTTTACGTTTTCAGAACCCTCGTACTCACACGATTCTAACCACTTAACAATCTCGCAAATCGGAGGTCAAATGCCCCCTCAAATCATCAAAATTAGTTCTAAGAAATTTACCCCAATTTTCATCCAAAATCCGAAATTAATCGAGGAATTCGAGTTTAGATTAGTGGAAATTAATCATAAGGGAGTAAGGAATCGTTGCCCAATAATTACATCTGAAAACCCTCGAAAACTCTCCCAAAACCGAGCTCCCTAGCTTGAGTTTGATCAAAAATGGAAGAACCCTCGTTTTTGAAATGTTATATTCTGCCCAGGTATTTGTTCAATGCGATCGCATACTTGGGATTGCGATCGCGTAGAGTAAAATTTGAAGCTCCCAAAATATGTACTATGTGATCGCAGCCTAAGGCTTGCGATCGTAGAAAGTGAGGAATGAATACACTGCGATTGCATAAGGCCTATGCGATCGTATTGAAGAAATGGACCCCTGAGGCACAAACCCAAATTACACTATGCGATCGCGGACAAGGAGTGCGATCGCATTGAAGAAGAAAGCGGACCTATGCGATTGCGGACAAGACATTGCGATCGCATTGAAGAAAAATTAGGACCCTTCACCAGACACTATGCGATCGTAGGGAAACCTAGGCGATCGCATAGAGTAAATGTCTGCAACAGAAATCTGGAATGTTCAAAATTCCGGAATTGATCCGTTGAGCGTCTGAAACACACCCGAGGCCCCCGGGACCTCAACCAAACCCACATACATGACCCATAACATCTTTCAAACTTGTTCAAATCCTTAAACCACCTAAAACAATGGCAAAAACATGAATTAACCTTGGATTCAAGCCTATAAACTTTGAATTCTAACCAAACACATTTTCGATCAAAAACATATCCAAAACCTGTCCGAATGACCTGAAATTTTGCACGCACATCCAAAATGACAAAACGAAGCTACAGCAACTTCCGGAATCCCAAACTGACCCTCGAATAAAAAATTCACTATCGGACCGGAATTTCAAAAATTCCAAACTTTGGCAGTTCAAGCCTAAATGAGCTACGGACCTCCAAAATACATTCCGAACACGCTCCCAACCCCGAATTCACCTAACAGAGCTAACAGAACCATCGGATTTCCATTCTGAGGTCGTCTTAACACTGTTCTGAATAGGGGTGATTTTTCAACTATTAAGCTCTCATTTAGTGACTAAGTGTCCCAAAAGACTCCCAATTCTAGAACCGAACATCCTGGCAAACCAAAATAGTAGAAATGGACTTAGGGAAAGTAGTTAATGGGGGATCGGGTCGTAAATTCCAAAAATGACCGGACGGGTCGTTACATCCTCTTATACTTAAACATTCGTTCGTCCTTGAACGAGCATAGAAAACATACCTAAGGTAGCAAAGAGATGAGGGTACTGGCTGCGCATATCCTGCTTGGTCTCCCAAGTTGCCTCCTCGGCCGGCTGACCTCGCCACTGGACCTTCACCGAAGCGATGTTCTTTGACCTCAACTTTTTGATTTGCCTGTCAAAAATGGCCACTGGATCATCCACATAAGAAAGATCCTTGTCCAGCTGAACTGAACTGAAATCCAATGCGTGCGACGGGTCACCATAATATCCCCGGAGCATGGAAACATGAAATACCGGATGGACTCCGGCTAGGCTGGGAGGTAAGGCCAGCTCATATGTAACCTCCCCAACTCGCCTCAAAATCTCAAAAGGCCCAATAAATCTTGGACTCAGCTTCCCTTTCTTTCCAAATCTCATGATGCCCTTCATGGGCGAGACACGATTTAGAACCCGTTCGCCAACCATAAATGCCACTTCTTGTCCGCATAACTCTTCTGTCTGGACTGGGCTGCACAGAGTCTATCCTGAATTACCTTGACCTTGTCCATCGCATCCTAGACCATCTCTATACCTAATAACCTGGCCTCGCTCGACTCGAACCAACCCACCAGGGATCTGCATCTCCTACCACATAAGGCCTTATACGGCGCCACCTGTATGCTAGACTGGTAGCTGTTGTTATAAGCAAACTCTGCCAGTGTAAAGAAGTGATCCTATCACCCTCCAAACTCAATCACGCACGCATAGAGCATATCCTCCAAAATCTGAACAGTGTGCTTAGACTGTCCATCCGTCTGGGGTGAAATGCCGTGCTCAACTCCACCCGAATACCTAACTCCTGCTGCACGACTCTCCAGAACCGTGAAATAAACTGAGTGCCTCTGTCTGAAATGATGGAAACTGGAATACCATGCAATCAGACTATCTCCCTAGTATAGATCTCCGCCAACCGCTTCGATGAATAAGTAGTGCACACAAGTATGAAATGGGTGGACTTGGTCAGCCGATCCACAATGACCCAAATAGAATCAAACTTCCTCATAGTCCGTGGTAGTCCAGATAAGAAGTCCATGGTGATGCGCTCCCACTTCCACTATGGGATCTCAATCTGCTGTAATAGCCCACCCGGATGCTCGTGCTCATACTTCACCTGCTGGCAGTTGAGGCACCTAGAAACATAGTCAACTATATCCTTCTTCATCCGCCTCCACCAATAGTTCTGCCTCAAGTTCTGATACATCTTCGCGACTCCTGGATGGATGGAATACCCCGAGCTATGGGCCTCAGCTAGAATCAACTCTCGAAGATCATCCATATTGGGCACACAAATATGCCCCTGCATCCTCATCACTCCATCATCTCTGATAGTAATATCTCGAGCATCACTACACGGAACTCTATCCTGAAGAACAAGCAAATGAGGGTCATCAAATTGCCGTTCCTTGATGCGATCAAATAGAGAAGACCGAGAAACCACACAGGCCAGAACCCGGCTGCGCTCTAAAAGATCCAATCTAACAAACTGCCTGGCCAAGGCCTGAACATCCATTGCCATAGGCCTCTCTGAGGCTGGTAGATATGCCAACTCCCCAAACTCTCCGCCCGATGACTCAAGGCATCGGCAACCACATTGGCCTTTCCCAAGTGATAAAGAATAGTAATATCATAGTCCTTTAAAAACTCTAACCATCTTCTCTGACGCATATTCAGGTCCTTCTACTTAAGCAAGTGCTGCAAACTCTGATGATCAGTGTAAATCTCACAAAGAACCACATACAAATAATGAAGCCAAATTTTCAAGGCGTGAACAATGCCAACTAACTCAAGATCGTGGACAGGGTAGTTCTTTTCATGAAACTTCAGCTGCCAGGATGCGTAGGCAATCACCCAACCGTTCTGCATCAATACCACTCCGAGTCCAACCCGTGAGGCATCACAATAAACTATATAGGATCCCGAACTGGTAGGCAACATCAAGATAGGGGCCGAAGTCAAAGTTGTCTTGAGCTTTTGGAAGATCACCTCACACTCCTCTGTCCACTGGAAAGGGGCACCCTTTTGGGTAAATCTAGTCAAAGGTGCCACAATCGAAGAGAACCCCTCCACAAAGCGACGGTAATAACCTGCCAAACTAAGGAAACTACGAATCTCAGTAGCTGAGGAGGGCCGGGGCCAACCCTGTACGGCCTCCACCTTCCTCGGATCCTCTCAAATACCCTCGCTCGACACCACGTGGCCTAGAAATACCACCGAACTCAGCCAAAACTCACATTTAGAGAACTTTGCATATAATTGCTTCTCTCTTAGAGTCTGAAGCACTATCCTCAGGTGCTGCTCATGCTCTTCCCGACTCCAGGAATATACAAAAATATCATCAATAAAAATAATCAGGAACGAGTCAAGATATTGCCTGAATACACTGTGCATCAAATGCATGAAAGCTGATAGGGCATTAGTCAATCCAAAAGACATAACGAGGAAATTGTAATGACCATACCGAGTCCTGAAGGCAGTCTTTGGGATATCTGTCTCCCGAATCTTCAGCTGATGATAATAAGAGCGCAAATCAATCTGAGAGAACACCTGTGCGCCTTCTAGCTGATCAAATAAGTCATTAATACGTGGCAAAGGATACCGGTTCTTCACTGTAACTTTGTTCAGCTGGCGATAGTCAATGCACATACGCATAGAACTCTCATTCTTCTTCACAAACAACATAGGAGCACCCCTAGGCGAAACACTGGTTCGAATGAAACCCTTACCCAACAACTCCTATAACTGATCCTTCAACTCCTTCAACTCAGGAGGAGCCATGCAGTATGGGGGAATAGAAATGGGCTGAGTGCCCGGCAACAAATCAATACCAAAATCGATATCTCTATTACGCGGGATGCTCGAAAGATCAGCTGGAAACACATTGGAGAAATCTTGTACCACTGGGACTGAATCAATAGAAGGGGTATCAACACTGACATCCCTCACATAAGCTAGATAAGCAGCACACCCCTACTTAACGATACGTTGAGCTTTAAGAAAGGAAATAACCCCCTGCTGGGGGTGTGATCTAGAGTACCACTCCACTCAATATGTGGAATGCCTGGCATAGCCAGCATCATGGTCTTGGCGTGACAATCAAGAATAGCATGACGGGGCGACAACCAGTCCATGCCCAGAATAATATCGAAGTCAACCATACCGAGCAATAAAAGATCAGCCCTAGTCCCAAAACCACAAATAGTGACCAAACACAACCGATACACACGGTCCACAACTAGAGAATCTCTCATAGGAGTAGAAACATAAACGGGGGCACTCAAAGAATCCCGAGGCACACCCAGATGTGAAGCAAAATAAGAGGACACATATGAAAAAGTAGAACCAAGATCGAATAGAACCAATGCCTCTCTATGACTAACCAAGATAATACCTGTGATAACAGAATAAGAGGTGACAGTTGTGGCACGACCAGGAAAAACATAAAATCTGGCCTGGCCCCTCCCTCGAGGGTGGCCTCTATTACCCTGATCCCCGTCACTGGCTGGCTGGGCAGGTGGGGTGGCAGTTGGAGCTGGAACGATGGCCTGCTGACCCTGTGGAGCATGCTGAGGCTGTGAACTCCGTGAAGGCGCACACCTCCCACGTCTGGGGCACTCCCTAACCAGATGGCGAGTATCCCCGCACCCATAACAAGCTATGGGAGCGCATGGTAGCTGTGACTGACTGGGCCCACTCCCGCTAGATAGACCCCTTGAGGTACCCCGCGCAGGAGGCATGCTAGAAACTAGGGGAGAATAGTAAGGCTCCTGAGGTGCCGGGGGAGCTGGAGTACCACCGGCTGCTGGCAATGCTGAATGAACTGGACGACCGGAATAAACCCTGCCATATCAACCAGTTGCTGCAGTACGGGCACCATAGAAATGACCCGACTCACGAGACCTCTTGGCCTCCCTCTCTCCTCGCTCCCTAGCGAGCATACCCTCAATCCGTCTGGCAATACTCACCGCCTGCTGATAAGGCACATCCATCTCTAGATCTCTCACCATGCTGGACCGGATAGGCGGAATAAAACCCTCAATAATCCTTCGCACTCTCTCCTGGACCGTGGAGACCAAAGCTGGTGCATGTCTGACCAATCAGTTGTAACTGATGGCATACTCAGATACTGTCATAGAGCCCTAGCGCAACCGCTCAAACTCCGCATGCCAAGCATCCCTGAGGCTCTGGGGAACAAAATCCCTCAAAAACCTGTCAGAGAAATGTGTCCAAGTCAGCGTGGCATACTCGGCTGAACTATCCAACTCATATGTATGCCACCAATCATAAGTGGCCCCTCGAAGTTTAAAAGCAGTAAAAGAAACCCCACTGGACTCCACTATGCCCATAGTACGAAGGATGCAATGACACTCTTCCAGAAATCCCAAGGCATCATCTGAAGCTAAGCCACTGAACACTAGGGGATCATACTTCTTGAACCTCTCCAACCTGAGCTGCTCCTCCTCGGAAGCAGCTGCCCTTCCTCCGGGCCAAATTAGGGCTACTAGCTGCATTGGTATAACCTATAGAACCTGAACTCGCTTCTTTGGGGTGCGGGAAGCAGGAGGTTGTGCTCCTCCCCGGCCCGAGATATGGAAGGAGCAAGTGGAATCAACCCTGCCTGAGCTATAGTACCGAACATGCTCAGGAACTATGCAAGGGTCTCCTTGAAGAGTTGGTGCAGTAACAGGCATCTGAGGTGTTTGCGCTCTGACTGGAGCTACTGGTGGCTCATCTGTAGCATCTCGTGTGGGTGCTATGGCTGTACCTCGGGCGCGTCCTCGGCCTCTAGCAGCAGCATTAGGGGGTGTGAGTGCCTGATCCTCGCGTGTAGCACGTGTCCTCACCATCTGTGAGAGAATAGAGGACATAAGTTAAGAATTAGTGTCAAAACATCGCACGATAAGGAATTCAAAGAAATGAAGATTTTTCCTAAACAGTTGCATAGCCCCTTGTAGATAAATACGGACATCTCCGTATCGATCAGCGAGACTCTAAATAACCGGCCTGTGTCCCGTGACTCCTATGAACCTAGAGCTCTGATACCAACTTGTCACGACCCTGGTTCACCAATCGTGAACCTTTCATGACGGCACCTAGTCTTCGCGACTAGGTAAGCATAACACAAATGCAGAATTTATAGCCTTCACAAACAACTAAAAATAAAGCGGAATGACATAGAAAAATGTAATCGGTGCCACTTGGCACATACACTTTATCATAATTACTAGAAATATAACCTTCAAGACCCGGAAACTCACGGGCAAACACAGGCTAAAGAGTGTAAAATTGTGGCTCTATCTACCAAGAGTATCTATACAACTGAAACAAAAGGGAAATAACTAATGTCACTAAGGAAGAACAGAAGGAGACTCTCCGGATCTGTGGACGCAACAGATGCATACCTCAAGTCTCCTGAAATAGCTCCTCGATAACCAGTAGTATGCTTGATCAGATGAACCTAGATCCGCACAACAAAAAGTGTGCAGAAGAGTAGCATGATTATACCATGGCGGTACTCAGTAAGTGCCAAGCCTAACCTCGATGGAGTAGTGACGAGGAAGGTCAGGGCCCTACCGAGAATAATAATAACAACAATATCGAACAGTGTAAAGCAAGAGTAAATCTGAAATAACAACAAAATAAGATAGAAACTACAAGTCATTTACAGTTAATCTAAACAAGGAAGAATAACATGACAAGTATAGAATCAAAAGCACAGGATCTCTAGGAATTGAACCCGCAGTCCATTTAACTCAGTAGCACAGGATCTTTGGGAATCGAACCCGCAGTCCATTTATATCAGTAGCACAGGATATCTAGAATTGAAACCTCATTCCATTTATATTAGTAGCATAGGATCTCCGGGAATTGAAACCGCAGTCCGTTTATATCAGTAACTCAAGATCTCCGGGAATCGAACCCGCAGTCCGTTTATATCAGTAACTCAGGATCTCTAGGAATTAAACATGTAGTCCATTGCCGTTCCATTGCTAAAGGCCATCAACCGCCATGAACGATGTAATGCCACACAACCCGCAACAACCGATGGCAATCGGCAACTTAATAAGCTTCGCCCCGTGCACTTCGCCCCTTGCGGGGCCTGCTCGCACGTTGCTTTGCCGTTCCATTGCCGAAAGCCATTTGCCGCCACGAGCGTGTTCCCTCCCGATTTTGCCCGCAACATCCATTGGCAACCGGCACTTACTAAGCTTTGCCCCATGCGCACGGCACCTTGAGGTGCTACTTGCATGATGCTCCACCTTTGTTGCCGACGGTCAATGTTTGCCGCAAGCGGTGCGACCCCCAGGCATGCTACGAGCCCGCACGAGTACTTGCCGGCGTGGATTGTGAACTTCGGGGACGTTGCACGGCCAAGCCATGCATGCCCCTATGCCCACGCCCCATTCCAGAGTCGCCCATGCGTGCCCGCACTGCCTGGCAGCCGGCACCTTGAGGTGTCTTTCAACACCTCTGCCCCCCTTATATATACTTAAAAAAAAAACCCAAGTTCCATGAGTAGACATGTTTTTGCCAGAGAATCACAATGGAGTTGTACAACACCAAATAGCACAAACCAAGGTACAACTTAGCTAATATATTCACAAATGACTTTTAAACATTGTAAATGATATTTTTTACAAAAAAATATTTTTTTATTTTTATTTTTATTATAAAACGAAAAATACATGGAAAAATAGTAAAAAATAGGAAAATTATTATAAAAATAGGGAAAATAGTGGAAACAATTTCCATATAATATTTACACATAAAAGAGTTAGTTTTTTTCATAAAAGTGGGGGGAGAGGGGTTTCCGACCTAACCCAAAACAACCGATGGCATTCGGCAACTTAGTAAGCTTCGCCCCATACACTTCGCCCCTTGCGGTGTGCTACTAGCATGTTCCTTTGCCGTTCCATTGCCAAAAGCCATCAGCCGCCATGAGTGTTGTGATTCCAGGACACAACCCGCAACAACCGATGGCAATCAACAACTTAGTAAGCTTCGCAACATGCACTTCACCCCTTGCGGTGCTACTAGCACATTGCTTTGCCGTTCCATTGCTAAAAGCCATCACAGCTGCCACGAGCTTTGTCGCCTCCCGATGTTAGACACAACCAACAACAACCGATGGCAATCGGCAACTTAGTAAGCTTCGCCCGTGCACTTCGCCCCTTGCGGTGCTACTCGCACGTTGCTTAGCCATTTCATTGCCGAAAGCCATTTGCCGCCACGAGCGGGGGTGGACTTACATACATAACCCACAACAACCGATGGCAATCGGCAACTTAGTAAGCTTCGCCACATACACTTCGCCCCTTGCGGTGCTACTAGCATGTTGCTTTGCCGTTCCATTGCTAAAGGCCATCAACCGCCATGAGTGATGTAATGCCACACAACCCGAAACAACCGATGGCAAACGGCAACATAATAAGCTTTGCCCGTGCACTTCGCCCCTTGCGGTGCTACTCGCACGTTGCTTAGCCGTTTCATTGCCGAAAGCCATTTGCCGCCACGGGCGGGGGTGGACTTACATACATAACCCACAACAACCGATGGAAATCGGCAACTTAGTAAGCTTCGCCACATACACTTCGCCCCTCGCGGTGCTACTAGCATGTTGCTTTGCCGTTCCATTGCTAAAGGCCATCAACCGCCATGAACGATGTAATGCCACACAACCCGCAACAAGCGATGGCAATCGGCAACTTAATAAGCTTCGCCCCGTGCACTTCGCCCCTTGCGGGGCTACTCGCACGTTGCTTTGCTGTTCCATTGCCGAAAGCTATTTGCCGCCACGAGCGTGTTCCCTCCCGATTTTGCCCGCAACATCCATTGGCAACCGGCACTTACTAAGCTTTGCCCCATGCGCACGGCACCTCGAGGTGCTACTTGCATGATGCTCCACCTTTTGTTGCCGACGGTCAATGTTTGCCGCAAGCGGTGCGACCCCCAGGCATGCTACGAGCCCGCACGAGTACTTGCCGGCGTGGATTGTGAACTTCGGGGACGTTGCACGGCCAAGCCATGCATGCCCCTATGCCCACGCCCCATTCCAGAGTCGCCCATGCGTGCCCGCACTGCCTGGCAGCCGGCACCTTGAGGTGCCTTTCAACACCTCTGCCCCCCTTATATATACTTAAAAAAAAATCCCAAGTTCCACGAGTAGACATGTTTTTGCCGGAGAATCACAATGGAGTTGTACAACACCAAATAGCACAAACCAAGGTACAACTTAGCTAATATATTCACAAATGACTTTTAAACATTGTAAATGATATTTTTTACAAAAAAAATATTTTTTTATTTTTATTTTTATTATAAAACGAAAAATACATGGAAAAATAGTAAAAAATAGGAAAATTATTATAAAAATAGGGAAAATAGTGGAAAAAATTTCCATATAATATTTACACATAAAAGAGTTAGTTTTTTTCATAAAAGTGGGGGGAGGGGGTTTCCGACCTAACCCAAAACAACCGATGGCATTCGGCAACTTAGTAAGCTTCGCCCCATACACTTCGCCCCTTGCGGTGTGCTACTAGCATGTTCCTTTGCCGTTCCATTGCCAAAAGCCATCAGCCGCCATGAGTGTTGTGATTCCAGGACACAACCCGCAACAACCGATGGCAATCAACAACTTAGTAAGCTTCGCAACATGCACTTCACCCCTTGCGGTGCTACTAGCACATTGCTTTGCCGTTCCATTGCTAAAAGCCATCACAGCTGCCACGAGCTTTGTCGCCTCCCGATGTTAGACACAACCAACAACAACCGATGGCAATCGGCAACTTAGTAAGCTTCGCCCCGTGCACTTCGCCCCTTGCGGTGCTACTCGCACGTTGCTTAGCCATTTCATTGCCGAAAGCCATTTGCCGCCACGGGCGAGGGTGGACTTACATACATAACCCACAACAACCGATGGCAATCGGCAACTTAGTAAGCTTCGCCACATACACTTCGCCCCTTGCGGTGCTACTAGCATGTTGCTTTGCCGTTCCATTGCTAAAGGCCATCAACCGCCATGAGTGATGTAATACCACACAACCCGAAACAACCGATGGCAAACGGCAACTTAATAAGCTTTGCCCCGTGCACTTCGCCCCTTGCGGTGCTACTCGCACGTTGCTTAGCCGTTTCATTGCCGAAAGCCATTTGCCGCCACGGGCGAGGGTGGACTTACATACATAACCCACAACAACCGATGGCAATCGGCAACTTAGTAAGCTTCGCCACATACACTTCGCCCCTTGCGGTGCTACTAGCATGTTGCTTTGCCGTTCCATTGCTAAAGGCCATCAACCGCCATGAACGATGTAATGCCACACAACCCGCAACAACCGATGGCAATCGGCAACTTAATAAGCTTCGCCCGTGCACTTCGGCCCCTTGCGGGGCTACTCGCACGTTGCTTTGTCGTTCCATTGCCGAAAGCTATTTGCCGCCACGAGCGTGTTCCCTCCCGATTTTGCCCGCAACATCCATTGGAAACCGGCACTTACTAAGCTTTGCCCCATGCGCACGGCACCTTGAGGTGCTACTTGCATGATGCTCCACCTTTTGTTGCCGACGGTCAATGTTTGCCGCAAGCGGTGCGACCCCCGGGCATGCTACGAGCCCGCACGAGTACTTGCCGGCGTGGATTGTGAACTTCGGGGACGTTGCACGGCCAAGCCATGCATGCCCCCTATGCCCACGCCCCATTCCAGAGTCGCCCATGCGTGCCCGCACCGCCTGGCAGCCGGCACCTTGAGGTGTCTTTCAACACCTCTGCCCCCCTTATATATACTTAAAAAAAAAACCCAAGTTCCACGAGTAGACATGTTTTTGCGAGAGAATCACAATGGAGTTGTACAACACCAAATAGCACAAACCAAGGTACAACTTAGCTAATATATTCACAAATGACTTTTAAACATTGTAAATGATATTTTTTACAAAAAAATATTTTTTTATTTTTATTTTTATTATAAAACGAAAAATACATGGAAAAATAGTAAAAAATAGGAAAATTATTATAAAAATAGGGAAAATAGTGGAAAAAATTTCCATATAATATTTACACATAAAAGAGTTAGTTTTTTTCATAAAAGTGGGGGAGGGGGGTTTCCGACCTAACCCAAAACAACCGATGGCATTCGGCAACTTAGTAAGCTTCGCCCCATACACTTCGCCCCTTGCGGTGTGCTACTAGCATGTTCCTTTGCCGTTCCATTGCCAAAAGCCATCAGCCGCCATGAGTGTTGTGATTCCAGACACAACCCGCAACAACCGATGGCAATCAACAACTTTGTAAAGCTTCGCAACATGCACTTCACCCCTGCGGTGCTACTAGCACATTGCTTTGCCGTTCCATTGCTAAAAGCCATCACAGCTGCCACGAGCTTTGTCGCCTCCCGATGTTAGACACAACCAACAACAACCGATGGCAATCGGCAACTTAGTAAGCTTCGCCCGGTGCACTTCGCCCCTTGCGGTGCTACTCGCACGTTGCTTAGCCATTTCATTGCCGAAAGCCATTTGCCGCCACGGGCGGGGGTGGACTTACATACATAACCCACAACAATCGATGGCAATCGGCAACTTAGTAAGCTTCGCCACATACACTTCGCCCCTTGCGGTGCTACTAGCATGTTGCTTTGCCGTTCCATTGCTAAAGGCCATCAACCGCCATGAGTGATGTAATGCCACACAACCCGAAACAACCGATGGCAAACGGCAACTTAATAAGCTTTGCCCGGTGCACTTCGCCCCTTGCGGTGCTACTCGCACGTTGCTTAGCCGTTTCATTGCCGAAAGCCATTTGCCGCCACGGGCGGGGTGGACTTACATACATAACCCACAACAACCGATGGCAATCGGCAACTTAGTAAGCTTCGCCACATACACTTCGCCCCTTGCGGTGCTACTAGCATGTTGCTTTGCCGTTCCATTGTTAAAGGCCATCAACCGCCATGAGTGATGTAATGCTAGAAATTGCCGCGATCGACATGTCTTCTTTGTTTATTTTGTTTTCTATTGACTTCTCCTTTGCTGTAGGAGCGACTTGGGAACGCGGTGAGGGAGGGAATATAACTACGTGAATGCGTGAATCAGTTCGCGAAAGCGAAGAAGGTGAAACTAAAGCTACGCGAACTCAGGAATAGGTTTGCGAACGCGTAGAAGGGGACCCAGCCAGCATCGCGATCGTGTAAAGGCGAACGCAAACGCGAAGAACAAACCTGGCTTGCAATAGCTG
>JASVEL010012877.1:0-57519 GCA_032618575.1 Nicotiana noctiflora | reverse complement strand
ACGTTGCTTAGCCATTTCATTGCCGAAAGCCATTTACCGCCACGGGCGGGGGTGGACTTACATACATAACCCACAACAACCGATGGCAATCGGCAACTTAGTAAGCTTCGCCACATACACTCTTCGCCCCTTGCGGTGCTACTAGCATGTTGCTTTGCCGTTCCATTGCTAAAGGCCATCAACCGCCATGAGTGATGTAATACCACACAACCCGAAACAACCGATGGCAAACGGCAACTTAATAAGCTTTGCCCCGTGCACTTCGCCCCTTGCGGTGCTACTCGCACGTTGCTTAGCCGTTTCATTGCCGAAAGCCATTTGCCGCCACGGGCGGGGGTGGACTTACATACATAACCCACAATAACCGATGGCAATCGGCAACTTAGTAAGCTTCGCCACATACACTCGCCCCTTGCGGTGCTACTAGCATGTTGCTTTGCCGTTCCATTGCTAAAGGCCATCAACCGCCATGAACGATGTAATGCCACACAACCCGCAACAACCGATGGCAATCGGCAACTTAATAAGCTTCGCCCGTGCACTTCGCCCCTTGCGGGGCTACTCGCACGTTGCTTTGTCGTTCCATTGCCGAAAGCTATTTGCCGCCACGAGCGTGTTCCCTCCCGATTTTGCCCGCAACATCCATTGGAAACCGGCACTTACTAAGCTTTGCCCCATGCGCACGGCACCTTGAGGTGCTACTTGCATGATGCTCCACCTTTTGTTGCCGACGGTCAATGTTTGCCGCAAGCGGTGCGACCCCCAGGCATGCTACGAGCCCGCACGAGTACTTGCCGGCGTGGATTGTGAACTTCGGGGACGTTGCACGGCCAAGCCATGCATGCCCCTATGCCCACGCCCCATTCCAGAGTCGCCCATGCGTGCCCGCACTGCCTGGCAGCCGGCACCTTGAGGTGCCTTTCAACACCTCTGCCCCCCTTATATATACTTAAAAAAAAAAAACCCAAGTTCCACGAGTAGACATGTTTTTGCCAGAGAATCACAATGGAGTTGTACAACACCAAATAGCACAAACCAAGGTACAACTTAGCTAATATATTCACAAATGACTTTTAAACATTGTAAATGATATTTTTTACAAAAAAAATATTTTTTTATTTTTATTTTTATTATAAAACGAAAAATACATGGAAAAATAGTAAAAAATAGGAAAATTATTATAAAAATAGGGAAAATAGTGGAAAAAATTTCCATATAATATTTACACATAAAAGAGTTAGTTTTTTTCATAAAAGTGGGGGGAGGGGGGTTTCCGACCTAACCCAAAACAACCGATGGCATTCGGCAACTTAGTAAGCTTCGCCCCATACACTTCGCCCCTTGCGGTGTGCTACTAGCATGTTCCTTTGCCGTTCCATTGCCAAAAGCCATCGGCCGCCATGAGTGTTGTGATTCCAGACACAACCCGCAACAACCGATGGCAATCAACAACTTAGTAAGCTTCGCAACATGCACTTCACCCCTTGCGGTGCTACTAGCACATTGCTTTGCCGTTCCATTGCTAAAAGCCATCACAGCTGCCACGAGCTTTGTCGCCTCCCGATGTTAGACACAACCAACAACAACCGATGGCAATCGGCAACTTAGTAAGCTTCGCCCCGTGCACTTCGCCCTTGCGGTGCTACTCGCACGTTGCTTAGCCATTTCATTGCCGAAAGCCATTTGCCGCCACGGGCGGGGGTGGACTTACATACATAACCCACAACAATCGATGGCAATCGGCAACTTAGTAAGCTTCGCCACATACACTTCGCCCCTTGCGGTGCTACTAGCATGTTGCTTTGCCGTTCCATTGCTAAAGGCCATCAACCGCCATGAGTGATGTAATGCCACACAACCCGAAACAACCGATGGCAAACGGCAACTTAATAAGCTTTGCCCGGTGCACTTCGCCCCTTGCGGTGCTACTCGCACGTTGCTTAGCCGTTTCATTGCCGAAAGCCATTTGCCGCCACGGGCGGGGGTGGACTTACATACATAACCCACAAGAACCGATGGCAATCGGCAACTTAGTAAGCTTCGCCACATACACTTCGCCCCTTGCGGTGCTACTAGCATGTTGCTTTGCCGTTCCATTGTTAAAGGCCATCAACCGCCATGAGTGATGTAATGCTAGAAATTGCCGCGATCGACATGTCTTCTTTGTTTATTTTGTTTTCTATTGACTTCTCCTTTGCTGTAGGAGCGACTTGGGAACGCGGTGAGGGAGGGAATATAACTACGTGAATGCGTGAATCAGTTCGCGAAAGCGAAGAAGGTGAAACTAAAGCTACGCGAACTCAGGAATAGGTTTGCGAACGCGTAGAAGGGGACCCAGCCAGCATCGCGATCGTGTAAAGGCGAACGCAAACGCGAAGAACAAACCTGGCTTGCAATAGCTGAAGGAAAACCTGCAATATTAGTAGGTGCAAAACCAGCCCAAACCACCTCCAATTCACTCCCCAGCCCTCGGGGCTCCTAACCAATCACACACACTAACTCAATAATATCCTACAAACTTTCTCGAGCGATCGAATCGCCAAAATAACATCAAAATCCTTAAATCAAGCCTCAAAATCATCATTTTTATTTCAAACTTCAGAAACTTCCAACTCTAGATATTTAGGTCCGAAACATGTCAAACGACGTCCGATTTTGACCAAAATTTATAGGAAGTGCTTAAATTATATATAAGACTTGTATCGGGCATCGAGACCAAAATACGAGCATGATACCATAGTCTTTTAATAAATTTTCATTTCTATTTTCCTTAACAATTTCAGAAAAAAATTAACAGAAAAATTCTGTTACTGCGGCTCTAGACCCCGAATTTCAATTCTGGGCATATATGATAATAGGCTAAATTGTATAATATAGCCTATATATATATGCTCTAAATTAAGAATGGTTTACTATTATAAATGTATAAATAATGTAAAAATTAGCTCTAATTGTGATTTCAATGTTTCACAGAAGTTAAGTAAACAAATGAGAGTTTATGATGGTAATCAAGTGAAAATCTGAACAGCAGAAACGAAACAGCACAAAACCCCACTAGCGCGGGCATTAGTGCACCTACGCTAGTCCAGTGATCCGGGCAGAATGAAACCCCATTAGCGCAGGATTAGCGCGCCCGCGCTAATCAATATCGTAAAAGTGATTATTGAGGGTCAATTTTGTCAATTGGGGATGAATCCACTAAACAATCAAAAAGAGAAAGTTCCATTATGAGGAGGAGAACATATTTTGTGTAAGAAGTGGAAATATACTATTCATTCTAGAGAGAAGAATCCATTGAAGACTCTTGGAGCTAAGGAGGAGAAGGGAGAATACTACCTTGAAGCAACAATTAAAAGAGTTTTCTTCAAACTTTCTTTTAGTTACTTGTTCATATTATGTTTAAGATTATTATTGTTGAGTTTTTTATGAACATGAGTGGCTAAAACATCCATTATGTTGGGGTTGTGATGTAGCCATAAATATTGTGGTTTGAAATTAACTTGATCTTGATTATAATTCATTCTTATATGGTTGTTTCTTTAATTCTATGTTTAATTGCTTAATTGTTTGGCCAGCAGTCTATACTATGCTTGGAAAAGCCATGTTTAGATTAGAGAAGAATTAAAGAGAGCAGGATCTTAACCCTCCAGGGGAGCAGATTTGTGGTTAGGATAAGAATATACCTAATCACCTTGCTTAATTAAATGTTGTGATTTTACTGCATTTTTAATAGATTAATTTCCTAGGAATATAGACGTTGATCTATTAAGAATAGGTGATTAGTACTTCGGGAGAAGGATATGAGAGCATTTATCGACTCATTAACAACATGAGTGAATTATATGAAAGGGATAGTTAGTTAATACACAATACAATTGGTGAATAAATCACAACCCTGGAATATTTGTCTCTATAAATTGCAAACAACAATCAACTTGATACTTGATAATTTAGTTGTTATTTAAGATTATAATTAGCATAATTAAACATCTTGAATTCGAAATTGAATTGACAGAATAACAATATTGGTGCGTCAGTGGGTAGTTGATATAAGTTTCTGTGGGTTCGACACTCGACTTATCAAAATATTACTTGTATGATCACATATACTTGCGTGTGCGTTTGAGACCAACAACATGCCCGAGTCCCATATTTTTCTACAGACCTTCCGGTACCGTCCAATCTCGGGTCCGAGTCTATTTACCAAAAATGTTGACCGTAGTCAACTATAATCATATTAATACCAAAATTCTTCAAATATTTCACAGAATTCACATATTTAAACATAAAAGCTTTTCAGCTACGCGCCCAGAATGTGCACGCCAATCAAGGCAAGTAAAAATAAGGTTTTAAGGCCTAGGAAGCATGGAACAAATAAGGAAATAGGTGATGACCTTTTGGGTCGTCACAGTATCACACTTCTCAGAACACACCATAATCTACCCCCAATGCACAAAACTCAACTAAAGACCACCACTATACCCAAATTCCCGGAATCTATCAAAGTAACCCCATGTACGTAGAAATCCTACTCCATACTCCACAACAGACTTTATACATACCGAAGTCTGTCGAGAAGGACATGTTCATCAACAATATGGGGGATGAACTTAGGAAGCTTTCAAGTCCAGTCCAAGGCATTGAAGGGGATAAAGTCATTAAGGGTTCGAACTATGAAGATTTGTGTATTCAGCCAGACATAGAACTGCCGAAAGGTTACAAACCTCCCAAGATTGAAATGTTTGACGGAATAGGTGATCCGAAGGTATATTTGAGAACATACTGTGACAAGCTCATAGGGATTGGTAAAGATGAAAGAATCCATATGAAGCTGTTCATGAGGAGCCTCACTGGAGACACCCTGTCTTGGTACATCAGTCAAAACCCAAAGAAATAGGTTAACTGGGCAAGCATGGTGTCAGATTTTATGGATCGGTTCAGGTTCAATACGAAAATGAACTAGATGTTATCTACATTCAGAATCTTAAGAAGAAGTCAACAAAAACTTTTTGCACGAGTAGGCTACTCTGGAGGTCGGAAGCTGCAAATGTAAGGCTAGCATTGGAAAAAGCACAGATGAATAAGTTCATCGTCATAGCTCAAGATCCACAATACTATGAAGGTTGATGGTTATTGAAAACCATAAGTTCTATGACATCATCAAATTAGGATAACGAATAGAAGAGGGAATTAAAAGCGGAATGTTGACAAACTTTAAGGCACTCCAAGCTACAAACAAAGCCTTATAGTCAAGAGGCATCTCTAAGAATAAAGAGGTTGGTGCAATAATGGTAACCTAGGGTCCGAAATCTCCCATCACATACCAACAACCACCACCCATATATCAGCCTTCACCTCCCAAATACCAGCAACCCGCCGCCACCTACATACTTATAACACACAACCTGTATATTACCACTCACCACCACCAGCCCGCCAAAACTACCAAAAACCCAAATTTCAACCGCAAACCACCCATACAATACACTCATATTTCTGAAACCATTGATCAGTTTTATAAAGGACTGAAGGCTAATATTTATGTTACCCACATTCCCGATGTGACCTTGGAAAACTCTTCCCAGTGGGTTAATTCGAACAAGACATGTGCCTATCACTGGGCATAAAGGGATATACTATTGATGAATGTTGCACTTTGAAGGATAAGATCCAAATGATGATTGACACCATGGTTATAAAAGCAAAAGAGGCTGCACCAAATGTATGCAACAACCCCCTCGCCAACCACAGAAATGAATGGGTAAATATGATCGAAACTGATGAAGAATGGGATCCGAAAGGATCAATTGGACTCATTCGTGAAGGGGATGAACTCAATATACCCCCAATCACTACCACACCTATTATAGTGCAGATTCAATCGCTAATTGTGATTGAAATAGCCACGCTAACTCCGTTTGAGGAAAAAGCAACAACGCTCTCAGCTGCACCAGCTTTGTTTGAGGTGGAAGTAAGGGCACCCTACACTGTAACAGTAGCACCCACACCGTCCTTTAATTCTAATTTTATACCATGGGATTATTCTGTAGAGGCGAGAAGGAAAGGAAAAGGAAAAATAGAAGAAAGAACAGTTTCCGCACAAGGCATGACCAGGACAAGCAGGGTTTACACTCCCGATCATTATGGGAGAAACTAATAAAAAAACTGCTCCTAAATAGCCTATTATTAAAACTGGCCCATACGATCTTTGGAGAAACGTGCAAGCAAAAGAGTATTCTGGGGTTGATCACCTGAACAAAACCCTGCTCAGATATCCATTCTATCGCTACTACAAAATTTTGAGATGCATAGGAAGGCGTTGATGAAAGTGTTGAACGAATCCTATGTACCCAATAATATCACTAGCGGAGAAATGGCCAACATGGTAGGACAAGTGTCGGAAAACCACAAGATCACTTTTCAAAAAGATGAGCTACCACTAGAAAGACTGAGTCATAACAAGGCATTACATATCACAATGTAGTTTGAGGGCAAATTCATCACCAAGGTCCTGATAGATAGGGTCTCAACATTTGTCCATTGACTATATTGAAGAGGTTGAGTAAAGGTTTGCATCAGATATGAGCAGGAACTATGAACATGAAAGCATTCTATGGGCCCCAAAGGGCCACAATTGGGGAGATCAACATCCTCTTGCAGATGTACCCGACTTGGTTTGACGTTGAATTTCAATTATTGGAAATATCCGCCACATACAATCTACTATAGGGACGACCTTAGATAGATGTTGCTGGGGTCGTAGCCTCTACGCTACAGCAGGCGGTGAAGTTCGAATGTAATCATTAGGAAGTAATCATCCACGGGGATGGAAGTAATCCCGTTTACACCAATCAAACAGTTTCGGTTGTCGAGATAGAAGGAAGTTAGGTGGAGAAATGTACCATGATAAGTAAATACCTACTTATCTTGTCTTTAAACCTATACTTTTGCTATGTTTAAGTTATACAATCATGTAATTAATGTCATTTACTTCTATTTTACAGGGTGTATGCGATTTACAAGTAATGGTGAAGAAACCAAGTGAAAACAAGTAAAAAAGAAGCTAAAAAGAGGAATTTTTTTGGCAATGCCCTCAGTGGTCGCAATTGCGACACAATCTTGGGAATTGCAAAGTTGACAAACCTGAGAATTGCGAAGCATAGCTGATTTATGTAGTCTTCACAAATGCAAAGAGGACTTCGCAAATGCGAAGTCAACAGGAAAAGTCAATCTTCACAAATGCGAAGCTATCATCGCAAATGCTAAGTGAAGCAACACATGTCACACCTCCTTTTTTCTCACGTATATACCACTTATTAATACTACACCTCGGGAAGGGATATAATAATAAAAAGGGAATGAGTTTTTCCAATTAAAGGACAGTCGGAACAAGATTTATTTATTAAATTTCAGAGTCACCACTTGGGAAAATAATGGTGTCCCAGGTCACCGGTTTAATCCCGAATAGAGGAAATTATGACTCTGTTACAGTCTGTGAATTAGAAATGCGTATAAGGAATTCCATTAACCCGAGAGAAGGTGTTAGGCACTCCCGGATTCTGTGGTTCTAGCACGGTCGCTCAACTGTTGTTTTTTGTTTTTATCTGATTTTTCATACTTCCTTTTTATGCATTATTAATGTCCCGCTTTGTCATTTTTAAAGAATTGCGACGTTGCGAAAATGCATTTCGAGTCACATCGTGCCAGTACGCCTGTGACTTTAGTGCATTTCAGCTTCGTCACGATTTTGGATTTGGGTCACATAAATGTGCACACATATTAGGAATGTAATATTATTAATCGCGCCTAAAGTATCTACGTCTTTATTAACTTTGGGAAAGACCGGGAGATTCCCTAAACGGTCCTTCCGAATCTAGAGTTTTTATGTTGAGATTTATTTGAGGGCCCCACAATTATGTATTTGTGGTTTAGTGAGGCTCATGTCCATTTTTTATTAAAGTTCAATCTTAAATGGGCTACGTTTTCTATTTTTTTTTTGGTTTTTTCATCCTAAGTATAAGTGTTTCAGATTTGTATCATTTTTTATACAACCCTTTATTGGGATTCAGGCCTTTTATACGTTATTGAGCCTGAAATCCAGGCTATCTCACATTATTGCATCTAGGTGCAACTGGACAGCTGAGGCCCAGCTAACACTTCCATTTTTATCCAGAGGTATGAATGTCATATTAATTAGATCTGGGCCTGTATTCATGGCTAGGCCCAAATTACTTATATCTAAAGCAGAATTAAGGCAGATTAACATTTCAATAACAGCACTACGAACAAATACTATTCAATACTAACAATGCCAAATTACATTTGATCATTATTGATTTAAATTTTTGACAATTAACTATGCCCCCTTAATATCTAGTTTAAATGAATGTTGTTACTCAACTGGTAAACTAACAGAATATGATATTGTTAATTGACTAATAATACTATTCGCAGAATTATCTATCGACTTTAACTGAAGACAACATTTGCATTTTGAACTACAACATGCTCAGATTACAATTATGTTTCAGATTGCTATTTTATGAAGTTGAATACAAGTTTATAACTAATCTAGTTTCAGTAATGTTAAAACAGTAACGTGATTTAGAACTCAACACTCATGTTTTTTTTTCGAATTAATTGATTCTGATTCGGAGCTCAATTATCAAAATAGCTAAGTACTAGTATTACATGTCTAATTTCAGAACAGGTATAAATCTAGGTGTATTAACTGTGTTTTAGCCAGTTTTAGTTTTAGATTTAGGCGATAATTCTCTATCTAACTTATTTAACCTATGGTTTGTATCACTATTACTACTACTAAATTTAAAAGCATACTCGCTTAGTCCAACACTTTTTACAAATAGTTCCTAATGAATTACAAAGATCTAAGTATTTAAAACAACATAATGAAAGAACAAATATATAATTGAGTAACTAGAACTGGTTAATATTTTATTCCTTCAATAGGAAACTCAATTACAGCTTCAGGACATAGTTGTGTACCTGATTCAAAAGCAAATCAATAAGTTCTAGGTTTTGGAGAAGAAGGAAAAATCAGCAACAACAATGGCAATAAGCAACATCGAACAAGAGCAATTAACAGAGCGAATCTCAAAACTCAGCTGGTAAACCAGCAAATAACTCGAGCAAATGGAAATCCAAGCAAAGTTGAAGTAAACACGACAAAGGAACAACCAGCAAAGATTCCAAAAATAGTACTCGAACTGTATGCTAAGTAGTAGACCAGTAGAATTCTGAAATTCTCTCCTAAAGTTGAAACCAAAAGTTGAACTCCAGAAATCAAAACCTCAAACTCTAAAAATTCAGAACCTTTTTGAGTAAATTTTTCGACTCTCAAATTGTATACCCAATAACTGAACTCTTTTTTCAGGCTTCAAACAACCTATTTATAGAATGAATTTGGGAGGGAATTTTGAATTAGTTACTCATATTTCTCACCCCAACTCTTTTTAAATTCAATCAGTTATAGCATAATTCTCACGGAAATACACTTGAACCCCTGCTAGAAGGTTCTAGGCTATTCCTTATTGTTCTATTAGGCGGATTTGACCTAGTTACCCTCACTTGCTAAGGTTTATTACACATTTGCCTTTTAAATATGCCTAATCTACTCCTTATTGTTCATGTATTTTCAGTAAAACCAAGCATTAATGTCGTTTATACCCCCATTACCTCTATGTAATCTACAGAAATACCAATTCCCTTTTCCCTTTTACCCTTTATAATCAATGATATTTACCCGACCTATCATTAGGTTTGCCAAGACTTAGGGTAATTAACATATTTAAAGTTTAACCCTTGAGACTCGTTTTAAATTTTAGCCAGTTTCAGACTAATTAACCTTTTCAGATTTAACCACTCTTACAAAAAATAACCCCAAATAAACTTTACAAAATCAAAGACTCACAATGTGTTGCAAATATAACCACAATAGATATTTTACACATATAACCTAGATGTGACTAAGCACTCAGGAGTTCAGAAGAAACAAACGTATAAATCATATTGCAAATGTAGCCAGTTTTATGCAGTCTTGCAAAAATAGCCCTAATTACGACTAACTTTAAAATTAATCAGAACTAAGAGAGACAAATTGATAATGGTTGAATTCCAATTAATCAAAACCCTAGTCGAGACATGATCTATTGAACAATAACATAAAACAACTAATAGCATATGATTTTACTGGTAGCTATAGTCAGAACTAAGAATACTTAGTCGATTTCAGACATACACATGTAATAAGCTCAGGATTTCTAACATGTGAGAACACAGAAGCATAGTGTATAGAACATAATTGGATTCATGGTACTTAATCAATTTTAGACATATACATGGATTTTTAAACATGCAACAGATCCATATATGAACACAGAAGCACAGAATAAGGATTAAAGATACTTAGCTTCTTAGGGTTTCGTCTTTTCATTTCTTTTTCCTTTTCTTTCTTTCTTTTCTTCTTTCTTCCTTCTTTCTTTTTTCCCTGGTTTTCCAGTGTTTCAGAGACTTGGAATCTCTTAGATGTTAGATCTTCCAAACAGACTCTTGGAAGTCTGGTTTGGGTGTGTAAAAGGGTATTCAAAGACTCAAGATGAGGTTTTTGAAGGGTTTTGGTTTTAGGTGTTCGCAGGAGTAGGGTTCCGGTGAGACACGTTTTACTATTTGAGACATTTGGGTTACGTTCGAGATATGGGGCTGGGATAGGGTGAGAGATCGTTTTATGGTGGTTCTGGGGTGTTAAGGTAAAGGGTTGGTTCATAGTTTGGTGGTCGCCGGCAAGGGTTCCGGCGACTGGAATTTCAAGAATGGGAGATTAGTTGGTTTTCTGGGGTGAGGTTAATGGAATACTGGTGTGAGAAGATGAAGGAAGGGGTTCAGGGGAGTGGCCTGAGCCAGAGAAGACAACAGAAGGTTGACCACAGGTAGGGTTCCGGTGGTCTTGTGAGAGAATGGGAGGGAGAAGGGGGTATAAGGGCGGCTAGGGTTTCATTGTGAACGTGTGTGTGTGTGTATAATGATAGGAAATTAATGGGGGTCTAGGATATATACTGAATTAGTGTTATTGTTTTTCAGCTATTAGACTGGCTAGGATACACGGTCTAGATCATTTGGCCTTCAAAATGACAGCGTATGGTTTTAATGAACCCTTACACATGTCCGTTGGATCAACTAGATAGACGGCTAAGATTAAATTGCTTAGGTGACGTCGTTTGTTTAAGTGAGACACTAGTCTCATCTGTTAGATTAAATGAGATGGACGGCCTTGATTTCTTTCCTCAACGGTATCATTTTATTCACAAGGCCACCGCCTTATTTGGTCCATTGATCAATTGTATCAACAACCCAAATTTAGTGTGTTTTACGGTGTCGTTTGATATTTTGTGAGACTGGCCGGTCTTTTGACCTTGGGCCTGGTATGTGTTGTGTTGTTTTGGGCTGAATAATTTGTGTATTTGGCCCAATTCCTTAGTATTTCAAATTGTATTTTAGATTTTTGTTATTTTTGAATTGTATTTGTTTATTCAATTTCCTTGTAATTTCCTTTGTATTTTATTTTCCTTGTATATTCGTATTAATGTATTTTTCTTTGAATTTCAAAATTTTTCTATTTTTTCTGATTTTTTCCAATTTCCTAGTATTTACCTTATATTTTTTGATATTTTTCAATTAATCTCTGTGACGAACCAAAGGGTCATCACCTGTTTTCCTCGTTTGTTCCGCACTTCCAAGGCCTCGAAAACCTCATTTTATATTGCCTCAATTTACGTGCATAATCCGTGCATGTAGTCGGAATGATTTTGTGATAGAATATGTGGATTCTATGAAAAATTTGAAGAAAAGTGATATTAATATTGATATAGTTGACTTCGGTCAACATTTTTAGTAAACGGACCCGGACCCGAGATCGGACGGTCCTGGAACGCCCGTAGGAAAATATGGGACTCGGGCATGTGTCCGGAGTCGAATTCTGAGGCCTAGAGCCCAAGATATGAATTTTTCTGTTAAATTATTTTTGCTAAAATTATTAAATGAAAATGGATTAAACGACCATGGTATCGGGCTCGTATTTTGGTTCCGATGCCCGGTACAAGTCTTAAATATTATATAAGTGCTTTTTGCAAAGTTTGGTGACATTTGGATGTCGTTTGATGTGTTTTGAACCTTGAGTTCCAAATTTGAAAGTTATGAAATTAAAAGAAAGATAATCATGAACTTGAGGCTTTATTTGATGAAACGATGTTATATGGGCAATTTGATCGCACGAGCAAGTTTGTAATATGTTTTTGAAGTTGTGTGCATGTTTGGTTTGGAGTCCGGGGGCTCGGGTAAAGATTTGATAGGCTGTTGGAGCAAATTCTAAAAAATAACACAGCTGGTATCTTCGCAATTGCGATGAATTTCTCGCAATTGCGAGAAGAACCAGATTAGCCTTGGTTCGCAAATGTGACCCAATCTTCGCAATTGCGAAGATGGCAGGGGAGTGCATGGGTTCGCAAATTAGAACTATACCTCGCAAATGCGAGGCCTTAAGTAAATAACCCATGTTCGCAAATGCGACTACAATGTCGCAAATGCGAAAGTTCCATTATTTCAGCCCTGTTAGCAAATGCGAACTTATTATCGCAAATGCGATGCTGACAGTCCCCAAACCTGCTATGTTCGCAATTGCAAACAAACGTTCGCATTTGCGATAACCGCAGCTGTGCAATCTGATACTTAAACAAATTTTTGACCTCTTTTCTTCATTCTTTCGAAACCCAACACACCACACACGATTCTCCAAGAGCAAAATCACTCCAAAACACCTGTAAGTCACTTTTTACTTAATTCTTTCAATTCCTAACATCATTAAACATGTTTTTCAAGAGAAATCAAAGGTTTTCATGGTAGAAATTCTTGTTTTTGGGTAGAACCTAGGTTTTTCATGAATTGGGGAATTGGACCTCGATTTGAGGTCCAATTTTGAAACAAATCATATATTTGAATTCGTGAGGGAATGGGTAACTGGATTTTGCTCCGAACACTGAGTTCCGACCACGTGGGGCCAGGGGAGTATTGGGAAATTTTGGGCTAAACTTTAAGAAAACCATTTTTAAGCATCCAAACCAAGTTATATAGTATTTATTAATGTAATTGAATCAGTTGTGATTAGATTCGAGCAAGTTGAAAGCTGAAATTCGAGGTAAAGCTATAGTTGAAGGATAAATTGGACTTCAAGGCTAGAGGTAAGTGTTTGATCTATCCTAGCTTGAGAGAATAGGATTTATGTGCTATTTGCGATATGATTGAGTGCGGTGTATGGGCTGTGGTGACGAGCATCCATACACTGGCATCTAGCATGACCGTGAGTCATTTGTCTATAACTATTATGGGATGTTTTTAAGATGAAATCTGGAACCCTTGCCGGGTTGTGGAGTTGATCACTGTTTTCCCTTGCCGGGACCTTGTTGTGATGATTATTGTGTCCCTTGCCGGGACGGTTCATGATTATTGTTTTCGTTCTTTTGCCCTTAACTGTGATTGTTATTTGGGTGAGGAAGAGTGATAATGCACGAAGGGTGATGCCGTGCCTTATATTGTTGATTATGCACGAAGGGTAATGTCGTGCCTTGTTATTTATTATGCACGAAGGATAATGCCGTGACTTGTTATTGATTATGCACGAAGGATCATGCCGTGCCTTGTGATATTGATTATGAACGAAGGGACTTTCCGTGCCGTTGTTATTTGAACCATGCACGAAGGATGATGTCGTGCCATGGATGTGAGGATGAGAGTAAAAGCACGAAGGGTGATGCCGTGCAACAATTCGATATTCCTTGTTTGGCATTAACCGTTTCCATTATACTCTGATTTTCATTAGTAATGTTGCTGACTATTGTGTTTTCCCCTATTATGACACTTCTCATTGAATTTGTTACTTGGTATTTCTTGTTATCTTGTGGTGTACATATATATAGAACTGCACAGGTTTATGTGAGTGTCTGGTCCTAGGCTTGTCACTACTTCGCCGGGATAGGCCAGGCACTTACCAGTACATGGGGTCGGATTATGCTGATACTGCACTTCTGTGCGTTTTTACACTGGTCCAGGTTTTGATCAGGAGCAGCAGCAACAGTAGTAGAGCATATTCGTGGGAGTTGAGCATTCCGAGGCCGAGGTAGCTTGCAGGCGTCCGCAGGCCCAACGTCTCTTCTATTTACTTATGATTATTTGATGTGGTCTCATTGTTCCGAGACAGACAGATATTTATCATTTTCGTTCAGACCATTATGTGTAGTATTCATTAGTAGTTCGTGAGTTGGTGACTCCACATCTTAGGTAGAGGATTTCATCAGTGTTTTACCTTAGTATCATTTTATCTCTTTTTAGAAAGTCTTCTTCATTTATTAAATTGAATAATTATTTCTCTTGCTATTAAGTATGAATATAAAAATAATGATATGAACAGGATAATGTTGAATGAATTGGCTTGCCTAGCTACCACGAGTAGGCGCCATCACGATCCCGATGATGGGGGAAAATCTGGGTCGTGACAAGTTGGTATTAGAGCTCTAGGTTACATAGGTCTCACCACTCACGAACAAGCTTAGTAGAGTTTGAGGGGTAGGTACGGAGACGTCCGTACTTGTCCTCCAGAGTTTATTGAGTTAGGAAAGAGTCTCTCATTTGTTCCTTCTTGTCGTGCGACTTGTTCCTCAAATAATGATTGAATTTCTACTCTGTCCTTTCGCAGATGGTGAGGACACGCGCTTCTTCATCCGCTGATCAACAGCCTGAGCCCCAGGCAGCTCCCGTGAGGGGCAGGAGCCGAGGCTGTATCGGAGGCCGTGGTAGGGGCTGAGCTTAGCCCCAGGCAGCTATTCCACAGGTGGAGGGTCACGAAACCCGGTCGTGATGGCGCCCAACATATTGCTAGGCTAGCCCGACCAACCATTCATAACACATAGCTATCAGCTCTCACTTTACCCTTTGTAGGCATAAACAACAATAATATAATGAAATGACGTCTATCACATCGGGGATAGATATCCCAAAACCAGTATAAACCTCCCACTGAATCAGGAGTCATAAGTCATGAGCCTCTACCAGAATTTATAAACTGTGATAGTGTATACAACTGTGCACAAGTGTGGCATAGACAGAACAAAATAAGGATAAACTGGAGAGTCAGGTCCTGCGGACGCTGGCAGCTACCTCGACTGTCCAAATGCACTCCCGAGCAGCCATAGAATCAGCTTTAGTGTGATGTACCTGGATCTGCACACAAGGTGCAGGGAGTCGGGTGTGAGTACTTCCAACTCAGCGGTAATAAAAGTAAATAATGCTGAAGGAAAGGAAACCACGCAAAGCACTATCTCATGCTACACAATACGGAACTACCTTTAAACTTCAACACACTATCATTTTATCCCCTTTCAGCATATGTGAGTAAATTATTTAGAAATCTCATTTTTAGCTTCTTTCTTTCATGATAACATACCAATACCTGGGAACAATCTCAAGCAGTGCAGGTCTGCACTCAAATTAGCCCCTCGGGCTCAGCACTCCTTAACAAATACCACCAGGAGATCTGGTCAATAAGGCAAATAATGCATGTGTTCCAGTAATGTATGAGTGTTAAATGTTATGCCACGTAGTACACGTAAACCAATATATGTATTCCATGCAATGCATATGACGCTGTGGCGTACAGCCCGATCCATGCAAGGGTACCCGTGCTCACTGGGGGTGTCCAGACTCCGGAGGGGCTCCTACAGCCCAAGCACAATATCAATATCACACCTGCTGCGGCGCGCGGCCCGATCCATATACCACTGCGGCGTGCAGTCCGATCCATGCATGTGTATGCATATGCTCAAAAAAATCGTCATGCCCTAACATATGGCCCTCGGCCCCAATCAGTCTAACAAATAATCAAGAAAGCCCCTCGGGCAATAGTATCATATTAGCTCACGGCTAAAAATGTCATTAAGACCTTGTGCAAGTTTTTCATAACCTTATAAAAATGCTGAATAGCAAAATACCATTTAAAACCTTAAATTTAGATAAAAATATGCACAGTGTTATCAAGACAATGATACCAATCCTAGGAGGATTCAAATAATCGGCACGAAGCCCAAACATGATAATTAGTCCAATTCATGATAATTAATATCTTTATTGAGGCGTCAATTTCATTTCAAACAATTAGGTGTTATTATTTATTACGCGGGATGGACCAAGTCACAATCCCCAACGGTGCTATACCCCACGCCCATTATCCGGCGTGCAAGTCACATTAATACAGCACTAAGATGTGCAAGTCCGGGGTTTACTAACCCTTAGGACATCATTTACAAGTATTACCCACCTCGAACCGGCGAAAACTCATGCCCGCGATGCCTTTGCTCCTCAATTGGTCTCGACGCGCGTCCAATCTATCCAAAATCATAAGTAATACATCATAATATGCTAATGGGACATAACCCAATCGGAAGAACTCGAAAAATACTCAAAATCGCGAAATTGGCAAAACCCGAGCCCCGGGCCCACATTCTGAAAAATTACGAAATTCACATTTCTGGAATCCTCGTCTCGCCTCGAGTCCGTACATACCAAGAACTCTCAATTCGGACCACAAATGGCCCTTCAAATCATAAATTTAAGATTTTTGCTCCAAGCCCTATTTTCTTGATTTTTAGCCACAAATTCATGAATTCCATGGATTATTCTTGTATAAAAACATGTAATTAACTCATAAAACTTACCTCCAACGATTCTCAGTCGAAACCCCTTCATTTCCCGTCAAAAATCTCTCAAGAGTGACCAAAAATGGTGGAAAATGGGTTATTTTCGCGACTGGAATGTTTTAAAACATTCTGCCCAGGCATTTTGTTCATCGCGATCGCGGGAAATGCTTCGCGATCGCGGAGAACAAATTTCTGGTCCAAAAATTACCCTTCGCGATCGCGGGAAGGGCTTCGCGATCGCGGTGCATAAATTCCGGTTCTTCCGGACAAGCTTCAGTATAATGGTCATAACTTTTTGTACACCACTCCAAATGATAAATGGTTTAATGTTCTGGAAACTAGACACATAGGGCTATTACTTTCCTTTGTTGCTCATTTCCTGAATCCTTATACATTTTGAGATATATGCTTCCCAATGCATACATGTGTATTAAAGATCCTCCTCGGACAACCTATAGTGTAACATCCATTACATTTTACACATTCATCCAAATCTCTATTTCCTTATCATTATGAAACCTAGACATGATGAGCTACAACTTTCGTTTTTGAATCACCTCAAATTTCCTTGTAGATAAAAAGATATGAGCTTCCGAAGTAGGACCTGCGCGACAGAAATTTCTTCTTCGCGATCGCAAAGAGCTTTACGCGATCGCGATTCATTAAGGGTTTTCTCAGATTTTACTCACCGCGATCGCGACGAAATCCCCGCGATCGCATAGAGCACTGCTGTAGCTAAAAACCAGCAGTTAAAAATGGCTTAGAAATGGTCCGAAACCACCCCGAAACTCACCTGTGGCCCCCGGGACCTCAATCAAAAGTGCCAACACGTCCTATAACCTTATTCAAACTTGTTCCAATCATCAAAACTCTATCGTTAACATCAAAATCGTCTGTTTTCAACAAATTCAAGCTTATGTTTAACTTTAACTTTCAAAATTCACATTCAATCTGAAACCCAACCAAATGACGTCTGAATGACCTGAAATTTTGCGGACAAGTCCAAAATCACCTAACGAAGCTACTACAACTCTCAGGAATTCCATTCCGACTCCCGGATCAAAATATCACCTATCAACCGGAATTCGCCAAAATACTAACTTCGCCAAAATATGCTAACTTCTTCACCGGACCTCCAAAATTACTTTCGATTGCGCTCCTGAGTCATATTTCATCATCTGGAGCTAACTAAATCATCAGAATTCGATTCCGAGCACTCTAACTCATAAGTCAACATCCGGTTGACTTTTCCAACTTAAGTCTTCTTAAAAGGGACTAAGTTTCTCATTTCTTAACAAAATTACTCCAATTTAATTCTAACGCACACAAAACTGATAATGAAACATAAGGTAACACAATTTGGGAAACACGGGGCGGTTACACCTGAGACGACGGGTCGGGTCGTCACATTCTCCCCAACTTAAACAAACGCTCGTCCTCGAGCGGACCCAGAGTTGTTCTAGAAATTCACCAATAGTTGAATAACTTTACCCCACATATAACCCGCGGTGATCCCACACCACCCTATCTCATATAGGTCCGACAACACAACTTAGCTGAAATTACTCAATTCATCTAATCCATAAACTATAGAACTACATTTCACCTTCTGTAATCTTACACAAGATCAGAACCTCACATTTTTACTCAAAATAAACTCGAACGAGTTGTAATAATCCATACCTGCAAGCTCAGGTGAAATCATATATTATACCGCATAACTCAAACACATGCATCGATAACTTCCATTCACAACAGCTGCCCACGATAACCAGATGTCGATGGAAAACACTTATATTAGCTAGAGACTTTTTCCAACACTTTCATATATTTCCAATGGTAAATAAAACACGCGATAAACCATATCCATTACTCAGGTCACCCATTCACCAGGCCATTTATCCTCTGGCAATTACCATAACAAAATTTGAACCAAAATCTCGATATTTATCCATCAAACATGCTGAAATCAAATCTGTCTATATTTATTAATGATCCTCACGATCTCCTTTGACCAAACACACCATCCTGGTGACATGACACAATCAATATGACCTAACCACAACATGCATAATACATGCACCATTAAGAAACGCATTCAAAAATTCCCTCCATACCGGGATGGGATCAATGATAGCAACCTCCACACTGACATCCATCTCAAATACCAAATTAAGAAAATGGTCATTCCCAGCTGTCCGCTGATTCTTTAAAATATAAATCATTCTGCTAAAATGTATTCTAACGCACTTCACCACTTAACTCGTGGCATTTATGACGTTGCCTTTAATGCAATAGTTCAAAATCACCCAACACTAAGACAATCAGTCTGAATTCCAATATCACCACATAGCATGTACATCATAACTCCATATAATACACCAATCATCATTCCTAATCCAATTTCCACCGTGCAATACACGCACATATTTGATAATCATTCATCCCATGACAGATGCTCAATCTTTACCTGCCGAGCAGACCCGAATACCACCAATGGACCCAACAAGAACATACCGCAATACTACTGATATATAATCAGTTTAATCACATTACCCTTTTCTGAGACATATACTCTCATCAAATCACTTCCACTTAGCAATACCATTTTCCTTAATCATCCGAAGATTCTTTAACTAATCACTTGGAAGGAATCATTATACATCACATGATTTGTATGACATACACAGGTCTTGTTCAAATTCTTACAATGTTGACACAACGGATGAGACCTGAACACATTCATAACTACTACCGAAACAACAATTCATTAGTTCTATACTCTTGACAAGAACAATCAACACATTCTGAGCCAAACAATGGTCTTAGTTCTATAATTTCACTTCACATACTCAGATTGATCTCAACTTCAATGATATCGTCTTTCCAAGTACGAACTGTCAGGCAATAAGCCACTCCAGACATAACTATAAATCGCATATGATGCCCCAAAGTGCTAATAGGCTACCAATTCTATCGCAATACAAAAGAAAACGAACTCTGGAATGAATTATCAATTCCACGCATTAATGGGGACTTTCTTTAGAAAACAAAGAACAAGGCATACAAAATAGTATATATAAAATTATACTCAACATCACATTGTTGCGGCTTGCAACCCGATCCAGTTAACATACCCATGGCGGCGTGCCACCCGATCCACACACAGATCTCACATAAAGAGATACACATCGAGCCAAATCTGCTCATCATAACCAAATACCAAATATCGGTCATAAACATGCTAAGTGCATAATATCATCCCTGAGGGGTATTTAGCGTTATAGCTACAAAACCAAGCACAACTGATGTGCAATACACGAAATTGAATTTCAGTAGCCAAGCTGCTCAGGTAACATCATCCCTACGCTGATTCTCAACACATAACTATTTCTTGAGCCTTTCCACAAATCACATGGCGTAAGGCATCACTACGCGATATATCTGACAATAAAGCATCAACCTAACTACTCCTTCATGAGGACTGCATTACAAAATGCATACATCTGGCCTGATATAGAGCCATTATTCACATTAAATCTATACATCGACTTCAAGCTGATTCTGATCACATTGAACTTAGTCTGATAACCTTTCAAAGGTCCATAATAACTCCTTTTTTTTTTTAACGCACAAGAGCAACCATCATAACTTTCATATTTGGTTTACATCATTATTTTGATTTTTCTCTCTTGTTATAGCATTACAATGCATCAATTCAGGCTCACCACAGGAGATTCAAACATAAGGCCACATTCTTTAATACTCATAGGCCACTGAATACTTTCTCAAATGTCTCCCAGAAATATCACCTTCCATAACACTTTGTTTTGAAGCACTTCTTGCGAATCTGAATTCGTTACTACTACTTTCCTGATACTGATACTTATGGTCTCGTAGTTATCACAAAATACCACAAGTCTTGATCTTTTCTAATGAAGACACTATCTTTAGTCACATACACCATCTTAGAACACATTATAACATTCCCAAGAGTCATCCACTCTTATCGAAACTGCAAATTACCACACTTAACGAACAAAACCACTCGTGCCTTATTAGCACCCCGACACCACAGGATATGATCTCATTCAAATACTAACAAACATCCTTCTCCTCAATTCACTGAGCATTCCTTACCAACAACAGCTCAAGACATACTATTATTTTCTCATATCTAAGAAAGCACCATATAACTTTTGTCAAAATCTTGCTTCACTCGTGCTATTCTCGGCTCAATTTTTGCAACCAAAACTGGTTCGTCAGTGTACTTTAAGACTTAACCAACGTAGCATACAACTGCGCAATCAGCTAATCAATGGAAACCTCCCCAACTTAGCTCGAAGCCATATTTATCAGAACACGTATACTTTATTGTTGTCGTAATATCATGGTGAGATTAAACGCACTCTTTCACCAGCTTGCGGAGACACGAATCATCAAAAATTCTAACTCTTCCCTAATTCTTGCATTCATTCACATTACAGTTAAGCCCACTCTTTAGTTGACAATTTTTACTAAGTCCCAAATTTTTCAAAAATTTTGGCAGAGTTTCCTTTGTAATTGGGCCTATCCACCTGCCAGAGAATCACCAAAACCATCCTAACAACACGTCCACAACTCGACAAGACATCACAATGTATATCAACAACATTAATCTCAATACTACACGAATTATATTATCAAAATTGATATACTGACATGCGTTGGACCTGCTCGAATCATAACACATGTCAAATACCTTTCAATTACACATAAGAATCAGCTTACCTAAGGGCACTCCGCAAGAGATAACCCACATGCTTCGCCTCAATTTAGTATCTCAGCACACCTTCCACCATGATACATATCACCTGGCTATCTAGTCAACATTCCCACAATTAGGGATACTGAACATATAAGTTCAAAATACCAGCTCGCAATATCAGCACCTTGGTGCCCAAGCCATAGGCGAAGATTCGGCCTCAAGTCCTTCAGACTGGCCCAACATGAAATCACGGAGATTATATCTCGCCCTCGATCGGGGAGTCACAAGCCATCAAGGCAAATTTATTACTAAGCGCTCGAGTGCGCATACAAACGTGTGGAAGGAATTTCAAGAATTACATCTAAAGCTGAATCAAGTACGCACGATAAGAATTCTAAGAAAGTGAAGTGTTTCCTAAAGGTTTTGCAGCCTCTCGAGGATATATACAGACGTCTCCATACCGATCCGCGAGACTCAACTAACCGGCTCATGACTGATGAGGCCTAGTAACCTAGGCTCTGATACCAACTTGTCACGACCCCAAAACCCGGTCGTGATGCAGCCCAACATATTGCTAGGCTAGCCCGACCAAGCATTCATAACACAGAGCTATCAGCTCTCACTTTACCCTTTGTAGGCATAAACAACAATAATATAATGAAATGACGTCTAGCACATCGGGGATAGATATCCCAAAACCAGTATAAACCTCCCACCGAATCGGGAGTCATAAGTCATGAGCCTCTACCAGAATTTATAAACTGTGATAGTGTATACAACTGTGCACAAGTGTGGCATAGACAGAACAAAATAAGGATAAACTGGAGAGTCAGGGTCCTGCGGACGCTGGCAGCTACCTCGACTGTCCAAATGCACTCCCGAGCAGCCATAGAATCAGCTCTACTGTGATGTACTTGGATCTGCACACAAGGTGCAGGGAGTCGGGTGTGAGTACTTCCAACTCAGCGGTAATAAAAGTAAATAATGCTGAAGGAAAGGAAACCACGCAAAGCACTATCTCATGCTACACAATACAGAACTACCTTTAAACTTCAACACACTATCATTTTATCCCCTTTCAGCATATGTGAGTAAATTATTTAGAAACTCATTTTTAGCTTCTTTCTTTCATGATAACATACCAATACCTGGGTACAATCTCAAGCAGTGCAGGTCTGCACTCAAATCAGCCCCTCGGGCTCAGCACTCCTTAACAAATACCACCAGGAGATCTGGTCAATAAGGCAACTAATGCATGTGTTCCAGTAATGTATGAGTGCTAAATGTTATGCCACGTAGTACATGTAAACCAATATATGTATGCCATGCAATGCATATGACGTTGTGGCGTACAGCCCGATCCATGCAAAGGTGCCCGCGCTCACTGTGGGGGTCCAGACTCCGGAGGGGCTACTACAGCCCAAGCGCAATATCAATATCACACCTACTGCGGCGCGCAGCCCGATCCATATACCACTTCGGCGTGCGGTCCGATCCATGCATGTGTATGCATATGCTCACATAAATTGTCATCCCCTAACATATGGCCCTTGGCCCCAATCAGTCTAACAAATAATCAAGAAAGCCCCTCGGGCAATAGTATCATATTAGCTCACGGCTAAAAATGTCATTAAGACCCTGTGCAAGTTTTTCATAACCTTATAAAAATGATGAATAGCAAAATACCATTTAAAACCTTAAATTTAGATAAAAATATGCACGGTGTTATCAAGACAATGATACCAATCCCAGAAGGATTCAAATAATCGGCACGAAGCCCAAACATGATAATTAGTCCAATTCATGATAATTAATATCTTTATTAAGGCGTCAATTTCATTTCAAACAATTAGGTGTTATTATTTATTACGCGGGACGGACCAAGTCACAATCCCCAACGGTGCTCTACCCCACGCCCGTTATCCGGCGTGCAAGTCACATTAATACAGCACTAAGATGTGCAAGTCCGTGGTTTACTAACCCTTAGGACATCATTTACAAGTATTACCCACCTCGAACCGGCGAAAACTCATGCCCGCGATGCCTTTGCTCCTCAAATTGGTCTCCACGCGCGTCCAATCTATCCAAAATCATAAGTAATACATCATAATATGCTAGTGGGACATAACCCAATCGAAAGAACTCGAAAAATACTCAAAATCACGAAATTGGCAAAACCCGAGCCTCGGGCCCACATTCTGAAAAATTACAAAATTCACATTTCTGGAATCCTCGTCTCGCCTCGAGTCCGTACATACCAAGAACTCTCAATTCGGACCACAAATGGCCCTTCAAATCATAAATTTAAGATTTTTGCTCCAAGCCCTATTTTCTTGATTTTTAGCCATAAATTCATGAATTCCATGGATTATTCTTGTATAAAAACATGTAATTAACTCATAAAACTTACCTCCAATGATTCCCAGTCGAAACCCCTTCATTTCCCGTCCAAAAGCTCTCAAGAGTGACCAAAAATGGTGGAAAATGGGCTATTTTCGCGACTGGAATGTTTTAAAACATTCTGCCCAGGCATTTTGTTCATCGCGATCGCGGAGAACAAATTTCTAGCCCAAAAATTACCCTTCGCGATCGCGGGAAGGGCTTCGCGATCGCGGTGCATAAATTTCGGTTCTTCCGGACAGGCTTCAGTATAATGGTCATAACTTTTTGTACACCACTTCAAATGACAAGTGGTTTGATGTTCTGGAAAGTAGACACATAGGGCTATTACTTTCATTTGTTGCTCATTTCCTGAATCCTTATACATTTTGAGATATATGCTTCCCAATGCATACATGTGTATTAAAGATCCTCCTCGGACAGCCTATAGTGTAACATCCATAACATTTTACACAGTCATCCAAATCTCTATTTCCTTATAATTATGAAAACTAGACAAGATGAGCTACAACTTTCGTTTTTGAATCACCTCAAAAGGGACTAAGTTTCTCATTTCTTAACAAAATTACTCCAATTTAATTCTAACGCACACAAAACTGATAATGAAACATAAGGCAACACAATGTGGGAAAGACGGGGCGGTTACACCTGAGACGATGGGTCGGGTTGTCACATGGAGCTTCATGTTGAGATTGGTGAGGAGGTTCCAGTCCCAGCAGCTCCAGTGGGCCCAGCTCAGGTCCTAAGGGAGGTCTTATTTACCCCAGATCTTCGGGAGGCTTTGGTTAGAATAGCGGGTTTTATGGAAAGTGTTGCCGGAGCAGACTTATTACCAGCTACACCAGCCGCTTCTCAGGCTGGAGGAGGGGTCCAGACTCCTGTTGCACGTACTCCGGAGCCAGTAGCTCCCCAGCCTCAGGCACCAGTGGTTCAACCAGCTGTGGCCACTCAGTCAGGTACCACAGCTCAGGCCGGAGATAGAGCGGCCATGACTTCTGATTCTCTGTGGAGACTTGATCGGTTCTCCAAGGTGTTCACCACTACTTTCAGCGGTGCCACGTCAGAGGATCCTCAGGATTTCTTATTCAATTTCCACGAGATTCTCAAGACTTTGGGAATAGTGGAATCCAATGGAGTTGACTTCTGCACATTCAGGCTTTCAGGATCCGCCAAGACTTGGTGGAGAGATTACTGTTTGACTCGACCAGCAGGGTCCCCGGCTTTATCATGGGACCAGTTTGCAGAATTATTTCTGGAGAAGTTTCTCCCTGTTACTCAGCAGGATGCACTTCGGAGGCAGTTTGAGCGCCTCCAGCAGGGTACTATGACTGTCACTCAGTATGAGATGAGATTTGTTGATCTGACACATCATGCAGTGGTGATACTCCCCACAGAGCGGGAGAGGGTCCGCAGGTTTATAGATGGGCTAAATCAGCCGATTAGACTTCGGATGGCTATGGGAGTTGGGAGTGATATATCTTTTCAGGAGGCAGCTAATGCGGCTCGTAGAGTTGAGATGGCTCTTGCTCGGGGAGGTGGTTATCCTTCTGACAAGAGGCCTCGTCATTCCGGCAGATTTAGTGGTTCTTCTTCTGGAGGCAGGGAATCTTTTGATAGGGGCCAGTCTTCCAGACTTTTTCAGTCAGCCCTCCAGGCTTCACAGGGTGGACCAGGTGATCGTGGGTTTCATGAGCAGTATTCAGATCAGTCTCCCATCGGTAAACAGCCTCTTCAAAGTGTTCGTGTGGGCAATTCAGGTTGTCAGGGCCAGCAGCCCCATCAGCCTAAATGTTGCTATGGTTGTGGTGATCCAGGTCATCTTGTCAGTTTTTTCCCTCGAGCGACGGGCAACACTCAGCAGCGGGGTCCTCGTCCCATAATTCAGGCCCCAGCTGACCCGTAGCCTACCCAGCCAGCCAGAGGCAGGGGTAGGGATCGTAGAGGTGGAGGTCGAGACCATAGAGGTGGAGACCGTCCAGCCAGAGGTAGAGGTCAGCTAGTGGATGACCGTCCCAGAGATGTAGCTTAGAGGGGAGGTGTTGATCCATGATTTTATGCTTTACCAGCCAGGCCAGAGGTAGAGGCATCAGATGCTATGATTACAAGTGCCATTCTTGTTTGTGACAGAGGTGCTTCAGTATTATTTGACCCTGGGTCTACATATTCATATGTGTCTTCCTACTTTGCACCGTATCTGGCCGTGCCTAGCTATGCCCTTGATATTCCAGTTTATGTGTCTACACCAGTGGGTGACTCTATAGTAGTTGACCGGGTGAATCGCTCGTGCGTAGTTATATTTGGGGGTCTTGAGACCCGTGTTGATTTATTGCTATTAGACATGGTGGATTTCGATGTCATATTGAGGATGGACTGGTTGTCCCCGTATCATGCTATCTTAGACTATCATGCCAAGACAGTGACCTTGGCCTTGCCAGAATCACCCCGACTAGAGTGGAGAGGACCTCAAGCCACTCTGTTCGCACTGTTATTTCCTTTGTTAAGGCTCGACGCATGGTCGAGAAGGGGTCTGTAGCTTATTTGGCGTATGTTCGTGATTCCAACGCGGAAATTCCTTCTATTAATTCAGTTCCTATTATACGAGAGTTTCCCGAGGTTTTCCCTTCAGACCTGCCAGGCATGCCAACCGACAGGGATATTGATTTCTGTATTGATCTGGCACCGGGCACTCAGCCCATCTCTATTCCACCCTATCGTATGGCCCCACTGGAGTTAAAGGAGTTAAAAGATCAGTTGCAAGACCTTCTAGAAAAGGGCTTTATCAGGCCTAGTGTTTCTCCCTGAGGAGCACCCGTGTTATTTGTGAAGAAGAAGGATGGCTCGATGCGGATGTGTATTGACTATCGGCAATTAAACAAAGTGACGATAAAGAAAAAGTATCCACTGCCGAGGATTGATGATTTGTTTGACCAGCTCCAAGGAGCGAGGGTGTTCTCAAAAATAGACTTCAGGTCGGGCTACCATCAGTTGAAGATCAGGGCGGCTGACAATCCTAAGACAACCTTTCGCACTAGGTACGTGCACTATGAATTCTTGGTTATGTCCTTCGGGTTGACCAATGCTCCAGCAGCATTCATGGAGTTGATGAATCGGGTGTTCAGGCCTTATTTAGATCTGTTCGTGATAGTCTTTATAGATGACATCCTGGTATACTCCCGCAGCTAGGAAGAGCACGAGCAGCACCTTAGAGTGGTTCTTCAGACTCTGAAGGATAATCAGCTATATGCCAAATTTTCAAAATGCGAGTTCTGGTTGAGTTCGGTGGCATTCCTAGGTCATATTGTATCAGTGGAAGGTATTCAGGTGGATCTAAAGAAGATTGAGGCAGTCCAGAATTGGCCTCGACCAGCTTCGGTGACCGAGATCCGGAGTTTCTTGGGGTTAACAGGTTACTACCATCGTTGTGTAGAGGGGTTCTCTTGTATTGCAGCCCCGATGACCAGGTTGACCCAGAAGGGTGCTCTGTTTAAGTGGTCAGATGAGTGTGAGGCGAGCTTTCAGAAGCTCAAGACGCCTTTTACTACAGCACCAGTGTTGATACTACCTACGGGTGAAAGACTTATACAATTTACTGTGATGCATCTCGTACGGGGCTTGGAGCGGTATTGATGCAAGATGGTAAGGTTATTGCTTACGCTTCGACAAAGTTGAAAATACATGAGAAAAACTATCCGGTTCATGATCTTGAGCTGGCAGCAGTGGTTCATGCCTTAAAAATCTTGAGGCATTATCTATATGGTGTGGCGTGTGAGGTGTACACGGATCACAAAAGCCTACAGTATTTATTCAAGCAAAAGGAGTTGAATTTGCGGCAGAGGAGGTGGTTAGAGTTGTTGAAGGACTATGATGTTACTATCCTATATCACCCGGTAAGGCCAATGTGGTGGCCGATGCGTTGAGTAGAAAGTCTGTCAGCATGGGTAGTCTCGCGTACATTCCGGCCAGTCAGAAACCACTTGCTCTAGATGTCCAGGCCTTAGCCAACCAGTTCGTGAGACTAGACATTTCTCAGCCCAGCAGGGTGTTAGCCTGCACGGTCGCTCGTTCATCTCTATTAGAGCGTATCCGTGAGAGGCAATTTGATGATCCTCATTTACGTGACTTGAGAGATATTGTACAACGGGGAGGTGCCACGAAGGTAACTCTAGATGATGACAGAGTATTGAGATTGCAAGAGCGAGTTTTTGTGCCCAATGTTGAGGGGATTCGAGAGTTGATCCTAGCGGAGGCCAACATTTTGCGATATTCTATTCACCCGGGCACCGCGAAGATGTATCAGGACTTACGGCAACACTATTGGTGGCGCAGGATGAAGAAGGACATCGTTGCATATGTCGCTCGGTGTCTAAATTGTCAGCAGGTGAAATATGAGCACCAGAGGCCTGGTGGTGTATTCCAGAGAATCGAAATTCCTAAGTGGAAATGGGAGCGGATCACAATGGACTTCATTACTGGACTTCCTTTGTCTCGGAGGAAATTTGATGCTATTTGGGTCATTATTGATAGACTGACCAAGTCAACACACTTCATTTGAGTATCTGTCTCTTACTCATCGGAGAGGTTAGCAGAGATTTACATCAGGGAGATTGTTCGTCTTCATGGGGTGCCGGTGTCTATTATCTCGGATCGGGGTACGCAGTTTACCTCGTGTTTCTGGAGAGCGGTCCAGCAGGAGTTAGGCACCTAGGTCCAGTTGAGTATAGCTTTTCATCCTCAGATGGACGGCCAGTCCGAGAGGACTATTCATATCCTAGAGGACATGCTCCGAGCCCGTGTCATTGATTTTGGAGGCTCGTGGGACCGCTTTCTAGCATTAGCGAAGTTCGCCTACAACAACAATGATCAGTCTAGCATTCAGATGGCCCCGTATGAGGCGTTGTATGGTAGGCGGTGGCAGTCCCCAGTAGGATAGTTTGAGCCGGGAGGGGCTGGGTTATTGGGTACAGACTTAGTTTAGGAGGCCTTAGACAAGGTCAAGACTATCCAGGAGAGATTGCATTTAGCCCAGTCCAGAGAGAAGACGTATGCGGATCGTAAGGTTCGAGATGTGGATTTTATGGTTGGCGAGCGGGTATTGCTCCGAGTATCGCCTATGAAGGGCGTGATGAGGTTCGGAAAGAAGAGCAAAACTGTGCCCTAGGTATATTGGCCCATTTGAGATTCTGGACCGAATGGGAGGGGTGGCTTACAAACTAGCTCTGCCACCTAGCTTATCAGCCGTGCATCTATTTTTTCATGTATCTATGCTTAAGAGGTACCACGATGATCCCACACATGTGTTAGACTTCAGTACTGTCCAATTGGACAATGATTTATCCTAAGAGGAGGAGCCAGTGGCCATTCTAGACCGGCAGGTTCGATAGTTGAGGTCAAAGAGTTTTCCTTCTGTGCATGTTTAGTGGAGAGGTCATCCTCCTAAGGCATCGACCTCGGAGTCCGAGTCCGATATGCGGAGCCATTACCCTCATTTGTTCCCCGACTCAGGTACTTCCTTCTCTTGTCCGTTCGAGGACGAACGGTTGTTTTAGAGGTGGAGGATGTGATGACCCAAAGGGTCATCACTTGTTTTCCTCACTTGTTCCGCACTTTCGAGGCCTTGAAAACCTCATTTTATGTTGCCTGGATTTACGTGCATAATCCGAGCATGTAGCCGGAAAGATTTTATGATAGAATATGTGGATTCTATGAAAAAATTGAAGAAAAGTGATATTAATATTGATATAGTTGACTTCGGTCAACATTTTGGTAAACATACCCGGACCCGAGATCGGACGTTCCTGGAAGGTCCGTAGGAAAATATGGGACTCGGGCATGTGTCCGAAGTCGAATTCTGAGGCCTAGAGCCAAAGATATGAATTTTTTTGTTAAATTGTTTTTGCTGAAATTATTCAATGAAAATGGATTAAACGACCATGGTATCGGGCTCGTATTTTGGTGTCGACGCCCGGTACAAGTCTTAAATATTATATAAGTTCTTTCTGCAAAGTTTGGTGACATTTGGATGTTGTTTGATGTGTTTTGAACCTTGAGTTCCAAATTTGAAAGTTATGAAATTAAAAGAAAGATAGTCATGAACTTGAGGCTTGATTTGATGAAAACGATGTTATATGGGCGATTTGATCGCACAAACAAGTTTGTAATACGTTTTTGAAGTTGTGTGCATGTTTGGTTTGGAGCCCGGGGGCTCGGGTAAATATTTGATAGGCCGTTGGAGCAAATTCTGAAAAATAACACAGCTGGTATCTTCGCAATTGCGAAGAATTTCTCGCAATTGCAAGAAGAACCAGATTAGCCTTGGTTCGCAAATGCGACCCAATCTTCGCAAATGCGAAGATGGCATGGGAGTGCATGGGTTCGCAAATGCGAACTATACCTCGCAAATGCGAGGCCTTCAGTAAATAACCCATGTTCGCAAATGCGACTACAATGACACAAATGCGAAGGTCCTAGTATTTCAGCCCAGTTCGCAAATGCGAACTTATTATCGCAAATGCAATGCTGACAGTCCCCAAACCTGCTATGTTCGCAATTGCGAACAAACGTTCGCATTTGCGATAACCGCAACTGTGGAATCTGATACTTAAACGAATTTTTGACCTCTTTTCTTCATTCTTTCAAAACCCAACACACCACACACGATTCTCCAAGAGCAAAATCACTCCAAAACACTTGTAAGTCACTTTTTACTTAATACTTTCAATTCCTAACATCATTAAACATGTTTTTCAAGAGAAATCAAAGGTTTTCATGGTAGAAATTCTTGTTTTTGGGTAGAACCTAGGTTTTTCATGAATTGGGGAATTGGACCTTGATTTGAGGTCCGATTTTGAAACAAATCATTTATTTGAACTCATAAGGGAATGGGTAACCAGATTTTGGTCAGAACCCCGAGTTCCGACCACGTGGGGTCAGGGGCATTTTGGGAAATTTTGGGGTAAACTTTAAGAAAACCATTTTTTATGCATCCAAACCAAGTTATATAGTATTTATTAATGTAATTGAATCAATTGTCATTAGATTCGAGCAAGTTGAAAGCTAAAATTCGAGGTAAAGCTATAGTTGAAGGATAAATTGGACTTCAAGGCTAGAGGTCAGTGTTTGATCTATCCTAGCTTGAGGGAATAGGATTTATGTGCTATTTTCTATGTGATCGAGTGTGGTGTATGGGCTGTGGCGACGAGCATCCATACACTGGCGTCTAGCATGACCGTGAGTCATTTGTCTATAACTATTGTGGGATGTTTTTAAGATAAAATCTTGAACCCTTGCTTTGTTTTAAAGTGAGTTATTGTTTTCCCTTGCCGGGACCTTGTTGTGATGATTGTTGTGTCCCTTGCTGGGATGGTTCTTGATTATTGTTTTCATTCTTTGCCCTTAACCGTGATTGTTATTTGGGTGAGGAAGAGTGATAATGCACAAAGGGTGATGTCGTGCCTTATATTGTTGATTATGCACGAAGGGTAATGTTGTGCATTATTATTGATTATGCACGAAGGATAATGCCGTGCCTTGTTATTGATTATGCACGAAGGATCATGTCGTGCCTTGTGATATTGATTATGCACGAAGGAACATTCCGTGCCATTGTTATTTGAACCATGCACGAAGGATCATGCCGTGCCATGGATGTGAGGATGAGAGTAAAAGAACGAAGGGTGATGCCGTGCAACTATTTGATATTCCTTGTTTGGCATTAACCGTTTCCATTATACTCTGATTTTCATTAGTAATGTTGCTGACTATTGTGTTTTCCCCTATTATGACACTCCTCATTGAATTTGTTACTTGGTATTTCTTGTTATCTTGTGGTGTACATATATATAGAACTGCACAGGTTTATGTGAGTGTCTGGTCCTAGGCTTGTCACTACTTCGCCGGGATAGGCCAGGCACTTACCAGCACATGGGGTCGGATTGTGCTGATACTGCACTTTTGTGCGTTTTTGCACAGGTCCTAGTTTCAAGCAGGAGCAAGAGCAGCAGCAGTAGTAGAGTATTCGTGGGAGTTGAGCATTTCGAGACTAAGGTAGCTTGCAGGCATCCACAGGCCCGGCGTCTCTTCTATTTACTTGTACTATTTGCTGTGGTCTCATTATTCTGAGACAGACAGATATTTATCATTTTCTTTCAGACCATTATGTGTAGTATTCATTAGTATTTCGTGAGTTGGTGACTCCACGTCATGGGTAGAGGATTTCATCAGTGTTTTACCTTAGTATCATTTTATCTCTTTTTAGAAAGTCTTCCGCATTTATCAAATTGAATAATTATTTCTGTTGCTATTAAGTATGAGTATAAAAATAATGATATGAACATGATAATGTTGTATGAATTGGCTTGCCTAGCTACCACGAGTAGGCGCCATCACGATCCCGATGACGGGGAAAAATCCGGGTCGTGACAATCTCATTCTGTATTTCATTTCAAATTTCTTTTTTAACAATTAAAACAAACACCGGTATTTTCTATACACTAATCATACTAAGTGCAATCAAAAATCATTTTTGTATTTTTATTTTAGAATTAATTGCTTGGGACAAAAATCACGTGCTCAAAGCTGCCCCTCTTTGCTCGGGAACACGAAGAGTTTCAGTGCAAAGATAAGTGAGCAGTAATGAGGGATTTTTGCCCACTCGCATATTCCGTATAAAGCATTTTTAAAAGTTTTGACCGCATCTGGCTTCAAGGATTGCCTACATATCCTGGGCTATACAGGAATCATGTCAGTGTAGTTTCGGAATGTCTGGTAGTCGGAACTACCAGGGACTGTGATTTCACTACTGTTGATGTTGTTACTGCTGACTGACCCCTTATTACACCATGGTAAAAACAAAAGAAACTAGCCTAAGCTATGGTCTATAAATTACAAAATATCCTATCTATGTCTTGTGTCTTGTATTGCGTTGATCTTTCATCTTGCATCTTGTTCTTTTTATTTGCGTCTTCCATTCTTAGATGAATCTTCTTGCTTGTAACTTGCTTCAAACATATTGCTTTATTCTAGTTGTATAACTTCAAAATGTGTTTCCCTGTTCTCCGGGTTGGTACCCGCTTACTACAAAAATAAAGAAAACCTTTTCTGCCCCAATATGGGGCTTACAATCAATCATGCTGTTACTTGTTAGATAAAAGAAAAATTTTATTTTGCTGAAAAATATTCCCTTGTTATCCAGGTGGGAGACTGAGCGAAAAATTTAAAAATGCAGAAAAGTATTCCCTTGTTATCCAGGTAGACGCCTGAGCGAAAATTTAAAAATGCAGAAAAATATTCCCTTGTTATCCAGGTGGGCGCCTGAGCGAAAATTTAAATATGCAGAAAAATATTCCCTTGTTATCCAGGTGGGCGCCTAAGAGAAAATTTAAAAACGCAGAAAAATATTCCCTTGTTATCCAGGTGGGCGCCTGAGCGAAAATTTAAAAATGCAGAAAAATATTCCCTTTTTATCCAGGTGGACGCCTGAGGGAAAAATTTAAAAATGCAAAAAAGTATTCCCTTGTTATCCAGATGGGCGCGTGAGCGAAAATTTAAAAATTTAGAAAAATATTCCCTTGTTATCCAGGTGGGTGTGAGCACGTGATTTTTGCCCTACATGAGAATTACTCCCAAAAAATCCAAAAATAAAATAGTTTTGTGCTGTGTGTGATTTTCTTAATTATTATTTGCATTTTCTGTCTGTACATGTTTATTTGTTAAGAAAATAAATACAAAATAAAAAATACAGTGCATTTGAATTTACGATTAATTAAGTAATTTGTTTTATGAAAAATCAAAATTAAATAAAAAAATGTAATTTTGCATTTTTTAATGTTTTAAGTTAAAATTGTGTGATTTGATACTTAATTGTTTGTGAAAAACTACTATTTAGAGCTAATTAGTATTTGTGATAGCTTAATTTGGTTTTATAATTTAAATTATGACTTTAGTTTTAATTCTTCAAAATAAAACAAGAAAAAAGAAAAGAGGAAATAATAAAAAGAGAGAAGGGAAAGATTTGGACTGGTCCAAGCCCCATCCAGTCTCAGCCAAAATTAGGCCCAAATACGCCCAAGCCCAGTCCATAACCCGTCTCTCCCTCACCCGGCCAAACGACCCATTCCCATAACCCTTTAACTAAACCAAACGACGTCGTGTTACCCCCAAACGACCCCCTTCCTGTCTAGTTCAACCAATCTTAGCCGTTGGATGTAATAATCCAATGGTTAAGATTAAAACATTAATTTCAATATACCCAAAACCCCCAAGACCCTCTGCCCTGCCTCATTCCCAAACGACCCATCTTCCCCGTCTCTAACCCTAGAGATAAAGATCCCCAAAAAAACCTCCACCGCCACCCACCACCGGAATTAGCCTCACGGTGGTTCTAGTGGCCCAAACCACCCAAGACTTACACCACAGCATGCCCATAACCTCCCCATTCCCATCCTGTAATCACTTTCCTTCTAATCTAACCCAGTCCCTTCGAATCTTGATTTTTTCGCCAAGAACCCTAGTAGCCGCCACTGCTTCCTAGTGGCGGCGCCACTTCCATTCAAGCCTCAACTCACCGCAGTTCCTCACACGACCTTCCTTATACCAAAACCAACCTTTGTCTCTATCGAATTCAACCAGAAACCGTCGAGCCCCAAATTCGAGGTTCAAGAACCCTATAATTCAAAATTAGGGATTTTCGTCCAAAATCAAAGGGAATTGGGGTCTAATAGACCTTAATTGAGATGTTTTCATTTTAAACCATTTCAATTAAGGTCCGTTCGATTTCAATACCCCAATTTCAAGTCAAATCCGTTTGGTTCCAAGCCTGTTCGTTTCTAATTCTTCTCTTAAGGTATTCCTTTCTTCCTTTTCTTTCCTTATTTATATTTGTACTTTTGTTTGTCTAATTGTTTTGTTGATTGTCATGTTTTCATTTGTTTTAAGTTTTTGTTTCTATTTTTTCTCCTCTCTTTAAGACCTTTTATTTCGTCAAGTTTTTGTTTCTGATTGTTTGTTTGAATATGTTAGTTACAGAATACGTATTTGTTTCGATTAATATCGTCGAATAATTAGTTTCGCATTCTGCCTTATTCTGCCAGAGAATTGTGAATCACTGATTCGTTGACTAGTTGTTTTCGATTATACGTGTTGTAATCGACTAATCGAATGTCGTCGATTAGTTTCGTAGGTCTGTTTGTTAGAATATTAGGACAGAAATTAGCACTGCTAATTTGATCCAAATTCACTGTTGGATTATAGCCTTTAACTATTGTGATTTCAAGTAGGAAGATGAATTGGTTATAGCTGTTTAATAACAATCCAAAGTCCAATAAAGTGGGCTACTGAATGGTACTCAATACACCCTTAAAGTTAGTGAATAAACTAATTAAAGGGGCTTCCCATTAGTGTAAATCACAGCCTGTTTAAGCATTAGGCAGTGGAAATCAGAATCATTTTCAGTTTAATATTAAAATGTGCACTGTAAATGAAATGAATTAGTGGAATCTGCAGGGCAGCATAGTTTTCTACTATATTTTTTAACTTTAGAGCTTTTGTTTAAAACAAAACCTATGCATAAACAATGTGTGAGTGGAAATACAGAGGAATATGATGGCTGAACAGATTTTAAATGATTAAAAAAGGGGGCTGCTGATTTGGGTGTTAAGGCTATAAAAGGGGTACAAAAACATAACACAAGACACGCACACAGATTTGAGAGACAAAAAGCAGACCTTCAGAGAGAGTTTTACACACGCATGTTAGATATCTTATTTGGGCAATAGTGAGAAAGAAAATCTGCTTGAGAAAGAAAATCTGCTGATTCTTTTTTCCTTGGAGAGTCTGTTTTAAAGTGATTTCAAGAGTGATCTTAAGGTTAAAGAACAAGAAAAATCCTACCTTTAATACTGTTGCATTGATTTTGGGTTTCAAAACCGTTTCAAACAGTTTAAATCTTCCACCTTTGTTTCATTCCATATTAGATTCTGTCCAAATCTATTTGAAGGTTGTTTTGGGCTCATTTATTTATGTTTTGGTTCTGAGTTGGTTGTTTGGCATCTGTGAGACTCTTAGTTTCGTTTTAGCCTACTTCTAGAACTTCAATCTCTTACTAGTTTGTTACTGTCGCGTCTTTGGTAGCTGTTATTCATTGCTGGGATTTGCTACTGCTGTTATTTGCTGAGCTGTTTTTGTTGCTACTTCTACTGATTTTCCTCATCCATTTTTTGCTGTAGAAATTCCAGGTACACTATTTTGAATTGCCTTGATATATGCACATTAAAGTTTAAAAATGAAATGGTCAAGGATCAAGGTTTAATTGAAGGAGGCCGTGTTTTAAATTTGATATTAGCTATACATTTTCTGTTATACAAATAGTATTTGCAGGTATAATTAGTATCATTTTAAATTCAGTTATTAAGTGTTGTATAATATTGGACTATGGACTGTTATTTCATCGATTATGGATGCTCAAGCTAGCATATTGAGTAAAATGAAGTTAGTTGTCACATTTATTGTTAGATTAGAATAGGAGTTAATTGCTTTCACTATTCCCTTTACACATTTGTAGGATTTACAGGATGACTAAACTAGTATGATTCAAATGGTTAACTCGTGTGCTGAATTTTAGCTCATACAATTGCTAGTGTAAAAAACGCTGGAACTTGAGCTAAGGAACAATTTGAAACTAAACAAAAAAATCTTCGCTAAATATCATTTAGTTGTGTAGTTCAATATTTGAAGTAGGAGTATTAATTGAAATAGGAAGTCATTTCAAAATTTATGTGTATTGATATGTTAAAAATGTGTTGTGAAATAACAGGAAACAGCGTATTCTCAGCTTGTTTTCCATCTAGTAATATCCATTAATTAATAAACAATAACAAGTAAAACTCTCTGAATTCTGAACTAAAATTGGAATAAGTAGCTATTACATCAATTTGAGTAGGTGAATAAAGTTGTTTCATTATAATTAGTAATTGAATACACTTTGAGTATTCTCAATAATTTTTGTAAATATTTGAGGCGTGGTTCGAGACGCATTTTCACGACATTGCAATTCTTATTAAAAATAAAAATAAAAGCAGTCTATCAATAAAAAGGCACATAGGTCACCACATATTTTAAAATCAGATATTTTTAGCCATTTATAATAGTTGAAGCGACCGTGCTAGAACCACGGGATCCGGGGGTGCCTAACACCTTCCCTCGGGTCAACAGAATTCCTTACTTAGAATTTCTGGTTCGCAAACTTCATTTGGAAAGTCGAAATTTCCTCGATCCGGGATTTGAATAAAACGGTGACTTGGGACACATTAATTTATTCCAAGTGGCGACTTTGAAATAAATGGAATAATCCCGTTTCGAATATTGTCACTTAAATTGGAAAAATTCCCTCGCCCGTCTTTTACCCCCCGGGGTAGGGGGTGCGCCAAAAGGAGGTGTGACAGCTTTGGCGACTCTGCTGGGGAAGACAAACCCAGAACCACTGGTTTAGGGTTGAAGAATTCGAGTTTTGAATAATTATTGTATTTGGCTTATTTATTATCTGATTTTATTATATGTTTGTATTAATGTGCTAAATATTGTTTTTACCGCTTTGACATTTTGTGAACTGTATATAAATTGTGCCGATACCCATTTTCCTCTTCTGAGTCTCTTTAAAATATAATATCGGGCATTTGCTGGACATAGCCCGTTTTTCTCAAGATAGCCGTGGTGCTTGGCACCCGGTGAAGGATTTTTAGTCACACATGTTTTAGGCGGGGAGTTTTGTCAATTAAGCCGCAAAGCCATGCTACCGGTGTACTGACACTCCTCGGCTCGAGTTGTCCGCTCGAGTAAAGCCAGTCTAGACACCTCTTCCAACAGGATGATAACTTAGAATAACAAAACCTCATCCCCAATAGGAACGTCGATTTGCATCATGTGCATATTCGACTTAGGAGGCTCAACACAGGGGTTGGGCCTGTCTAGGACAAGTGTACCTGAAGCAAAAGACCAACTTGATGCATCTTTGTCTGTGCATTTATTTGTTTCGAACTTGCATGCTGACCGACTTATTATTAAAAAAGGGAAGAAGTGGAAAATATCAGGGTATAGGGTCAAAGTTTTTTAAAATGCTTCGAAAATTTCCAAAATAAACTTTGATAATTTTTGTAAAAAAAAAAGAAAAAAAAAGAAAAAAAAAAGAAAAAATGGAAAATAGTTTGTTTTCTTTTTGTTAAAATGATTTAGTTCGTTTGTTTCGAACTACGCAAATTTGATTCTCACTGGACGTGGGATACGTAGGCAACCCATATCTGGCTCAACTAATACTGCTTTTTCAAAAATAAAAAAAATAATAAAAAAATATGTTAAAATTAGGAGAATTGTCCTTAGTCAAGGGTTAGAGATTTTGCGAAAATAGCCAAACGCTTCGAAGGGGGCGCCGAAGGACTAATTTCGCAAAAACAGTACCTAGTCATCGCACCGGTATCATGTGACACAGCCTTCAAATCTTCTTTAAGTGCTGAAAGGCCGTGTTGACGAGATTTATTTTTCATAAATGAAAAATAAAAAAATTTGAAAATCTTAAGTTTTATTTTTTTATCTTTTCTAGGATCAGCATGGCTCCATCGCAAAGAATCGGCCAGAAAAAGGGCGAGAGACGAAATGCCTCCCATGTTTATGGTTCAAGATAAATCCCCGGATCGTCTCTATGATTGGTGGCCTAGATTTTCTGCTTGGGAAAGAAATCAAGTCCACAAACACCTCAAGTTTCTCTCGGATATTATGAGAATAAAACCGGAAAAAAATCTGATCAGGGCTTTGGTGAGTTTCTGGGACTCAGCAAATAGTGTTTTCAGATTCCGAGACTGCGAAATGACACCCACTTTAGAGGAGTTAGGTTCACAGGGTTTGGGAAAGATCTGCACAAAAAGAAACCCGCTGCTCCTAGAAAAATGGGTGTAAATATTTTCTTGAAGAAATTAAGTCTCCGACGAGTTCCAATGGGTTGTTTGAATGAAGGTTGGGTGCCGTTGGAGTACCTCTACGGCAGGTTTGGTGATAAGAAAGGGTTCGAGAGGTTCTCAAACACAGAATTTGTCAGCCAGTTAAATTATGATGCCTGGGGAGATTTAAGAATCTACGCCTTCATAATTGCCTTTCTGGGAACCATGCTTTTTCCCGAACGTGATGAACGTATTAGAATCCGTTAGTCTGCAGTGGTCTCATATTTGCAAAGTAGCGAGGAACATACTATTCTTCCTATGATTTTAGGAGACATTTTTCGGGCATTAATTCGGTGTCAAGAGGGGAAGGATTACTTCAAAGATTGTAACATTTTATTGCAAATGTGGTTCATAGAGCATCTCTATCACCACCTAATTGTGATAAACTTCAACGTGGATTGGTTGAATTACACTCGTTGTCATACAAACAAGGCCGCCCGTTGTAATCTTCCGAACGACTTAAGGACCTGGCAAGAATTGCTCAACTCCTTGAAAGCAGACCAGCTCACCTGGAATTATTATTGGTTCCCGTCTGCTAAAGTCATGCACATGTCAACATATCGCCCATTCTACATACTAATGGGTTTTAGGGGTTTCCAACCATACGCCCCGCTACGTGTCATGTGCCAGTTGGGGAGAGAATAGAAAAGGCCCCCGATCGAAGTTATGCGATGATTCATGTGGGAATTCACGACGGAGGAGCTCCCGAGAGAGTCTTATGCACAGAAGGTGTGGTTCGGTAGTTGACTCTCTGACATCGATGAAATGGTTGCCGACCGGGAACGAGGAAAAAAATGAGCCTCACATACCTTGAGTGGTTCCACAACCAATTAATGCTCGAGCAAAGAGCAGAAAGGTCAGTAAAATACACCGTCGATTGGGAAAAAGAAATAGAAACCAGAGTCAGGGAAGCTAGATGCGAAATAGCGCAAGAGTTCCAATCTTGCATTAACACCTTGAAGGAAGACAAAGGAATTCTGGAAGCCGCCATGGACATACAACAGGCTGATTTCGATCAGGAAAGGGCCGACTGGGAGCAAGAAAGACAAGCACTCCGAGCCCAAAGGAGATGCAATCGACTGTAGAAAGATCTAGGTGAAGTCGGACTGATTTAATGCTCATAAACGACTTAGAAAGGAAAGCCTTTAAGCACCGAGAAGGCTTGGAAAAAGCAGAAGTTGCTTTAGTTGCAATTTAGACCAGATGGAGAAGCGCGGCCCACCAAAGAGCACTTCATCTGCAACAGATAGAGAAAGATTACGAGGAGATCAACACTGGCTTGAGAGAAGCAAATGCCACTCTTAGGGAGCGAGTTTTCAGAAAAGCCCGGGATGCCAAAGCAGATAGGGACCGTTGGTACGACCTAATGACGCGGATGGAAAGGCAAGTAGATAGGCTTTTGGACCAAGTCACCGGTAACGCTTAGATATTGGGGGCAAAGAATCGACATATAGAGCAACTGCTTAGAGAAAAGGATATGATCAGGGCTAGGATCGAAGAAATTAGGCACTCTATCACTATAAGATACCTAACATGCGAGCAAGTGCCCCGGACTACCCTTTTTTCTTCAGTTATGGAATATGTCCACCAAGTCATGGCGGAGTTGAGAAGTCTACAGAGGGGTCTCACACCGAAAACTGCAACAAGGCCAAACAACGCCTCACGAACACAGAAGTTCAAAGCGTTGGAGCATGCTTAGAAGAGTCCGTATTTTCATTTAAGAGTCTGTTTGTCCTTTTGAAGTTTTTTATTTCCATTATTATTTTTCGCAAGTGTTTTAAATGAAATTTTGTGATAATAAAAAAAACCAAAATATGTTCCATCTTTATCTTACATTTTTCGCATCTGAACTACGCCGGGTCTGATTCATGCGGGGACATGATACGTAGGCAATCCACATAACACTCGACCATCACTAAAAAAAGGGGGGGTATAAAAGAAAATAACAAAGAAGTTGATAAAGAAAGGAGGGGAATGAAAGCAAAGGAAAAGTATAAGCCGGAATGACGCATTGCAACCGAATACATGTAGCAACACGTTTAACTGTGAATCATACCCCAATGTGAGATTACTTATCTGTTATGTTGTTTCAGACTAACCGTTTGTTTGCCGAATCCAGGTTTTAGAAAAAGGTGGTTGATTTTGTGGTAATCTGGCCTCCCATTCATATTTCACGAGGTCCAATGGAAACGTTCAGCGGCCCGTTACTGAATCAAGAGGAAGTAACCATACTTACTTTACAAGATCAAAAGGAAGTATCAACATGTCTTCGGAAATCCCTCTACCAACAGTTCCCATTTTAGAAGAGAGCTCCATATCAGCCGTTCCAACTACTGAGTCAGCAACTGCTGAAGAGAACAGGATTTTACGCTGTCGCATGCTGGAAATGTTGGATGATTAGAATAACGGGAAGGAGCCCCCAAGTCTGATCCCTGGGTTGCCCGAACTATTCATCCGGCCAAGTGGAATTTTTAACACCCCCACTAATTATCCACCTACTCTATTTGGATATTCTACCATCACAACTCTCTCAGGATCGCCTTCCACTTCATATCCCCGAATGAAGACATCGGATGCGGCAACAAAAACATCTACTGGGCTGCCCGTTCTAATCACGGCGCAACCCGTTACACATGCTCCTATCTTTGACTCATCCTCCTTTACATTTCCAGCGCTACCTCTTTCGCTGGATCCTACCCAGTTTGCCACCAATATTTTTCCATAGTCACCCTGATACGAGCTCATGTCAGGTCAAAATCCAAAAGCTCCCGAATAGGACGAGATGGCTAAGAGAATGAGAAGCCTTGAAAAAAGTTTAAAAAGCATGCAAGGTTTAAGCGGGCAGAAGAGTGTTTCCTACGCAGATTTATGCATGTTCCCACATGTCCATTTGCCATCAGGTTTCAAAACGCCAAAGTTGAAAAGTATGACGGGCATGGCGACCCCATTGCTCATCTGAAGAAATATTGCAATCAGTTGCGGGGTGCCGGCGGCAAAGAAGAATTGTTGATGGCATATTTCGGAGAAATCTTGATCGGGATAGCTTCGGAATGGTACATGGATCAAGACATCTCGCGTTGGCATATCTGGGATGATCTTTCCAGGGACTTTGTTCGGCAATTTCAATATAACATTGACATTGCACCCGATCGGAATTCCTTGTATAACCTGAAGAAGAAACCCTCCGTGAGTTTTAGAGAATACGCCATCAAATGGCGTGAACATGCCTCAAGAGTTAAACCACCCATGGACGAATTGGAGATGGTCACTGTTTTTCTACAAGCCCAAGAGCCCGATTACTTCCAAATCATGATGTCGGCTATGGGAAGGCCTTTCGCGAAAGCAATCAAGATCGGGGAGATGGTGGAAAACGGTTTCAAAACCGAAAGAATATTGAGCCAAGCGGCTATAAGAGCAACCTCCCAATCCATCTAAGGCGGGACTGAAGGGGTGGCCAAAGGCAAAAAGAAAGAAGAAACAATCATGGCGGCAGTTAGAGATAGGAGGTACCGAGCTCCAAGGCAAGTGTTCTCTGAAAGGGCCCCCCAACATTATTATCCGCACAACGGTATGGCCTATGCTCCTCCACCTCCACCCTATGCAGCCATGAATGCTCAGCCTTTTGGCCGGCCACAGCCACCAGCCAACAGAAACCCACCTCCATTCCAGAGAAATCAACCTCCTTACCAAAACTAGTATAACTTCCGACCAAATAACACTCGCCCTCGTGAACCACCCAAGTCGAACTTCACACCGATTGGGGAACCATATTCCACCCTTTTTCCCAAGCTCATGCAAGAGAATCTATTGCAGCCCGTTCCCTAGAATAGGCAGAATCCAGATTCTCCCGCTTACCAACGAGGTGTGTACTGTGCTTATCATTCGGGAGTTGAGGGGCATAGCACTGATAATTGCTGGACATTAAAGAAAGATGTGAAATAATTGATCAACCAAGGGAGGATAGTGTTTGTAGATAAGGATATTCCAAATTTAACGAATAACCCACTGCTGGCCCATAACAACGGGCCAGTAATCGGAATGATTTACAAGGAGAAGGAATTTGAGCCTGCTCTGAAAGCAATAATTGCCATCGCCGACATGGAAAGATAGCCTAAGGTGGCCCAAAACAAGAGAAAATGGGGAAGAAGAATGAAGTTTCCAAAATCGGGTTTGAAAAAAAGATCAAGACAAAGGCAGAAAAGACAACGTCTCAGAAAAACGGAGTTCTTTACCTCCCACGAGGTCAATCAGAAAGGCCCCTGACAATAAACGCTTCAAAGAAGTTTCAGCTGAAGAGAGAAACACCAATATATGTGCCCAAAGGAACCTATGTTGTCCGAAAGGCGATTAAACCACTATAGCCAAATGAACCCGAGGTTATCGCACGCGTGCCACAGAAGCCCATGACAGACCCGTCCGTAGTACCTTGGAATTATCAACAGATGGTGTTTACACGCAAAGGTAAAGAGATCACAGGAGAACCGTCACGGAACATCTTGGTGCGGAAGTATTTGGACACACAAAAGGTGAATAATGCCACACGGAAGTGTTTCCCATCCAAGAAGCCTGTAAGCACTGAAGAAGCAGAGGTCTTTTTCCAAAAGATGAAAATGCCAGATTTCGAGGTGGTTGATCAGTTGCGCAAGCACCCGGATAAAGTGTCCATGCTGTCCTTGCTCATGAGCTCACCCGAACATCAGGAGATCCTGTTGAGGATTTTGAATAAAGCGCATGTGCCGGCTGACACTTCTAAAGAGCAGCTAGAAATAATGGCCGAATGATTCTTTGTAGTCAACTAGATCTCGTTCAGCAAGAGCGACCAACCCCAGAAGGAGCAGCGCATAACAAAGCCCTACACCTGACCGTCAAGTGCGAAGGTTACTATATGAAAAGGGTCATTTTGGACGGAGGTTCGGGGGTAGACATATGCCCACTTTCCACTCTACACCGCATAGCAATTGGAGGTGAAAGAATTCGGCCCAACAATGTATGCGTGCGAGCCTTCGACGGTGTAAAAAGGGACACGATCGGAAAAATTGATTTGACCCCGACTATTGGCCTGCTAGACTTCGAAGTAACTTTCCAAGTTTTGGACATGGACACGTCTTATAATTTTCTTCTAGGAAGGCCATGGATTCACACAGCCGGAGCTGTACCCTCCACCGTACATCAGCTAGTAAAGTATGAGCATGAGGGCCAAGAGATCGTGGTCCACGGAGAAGATGAACAATCAATCTACCGAGACCCGTTAACCCCATACCTCGAAGAAAAGAAGGAAGCGAGCACATAGTCTAACAGGCCTTTGAAGTGGTAGTTGCCGATCAACAAAAAGAAGGAGACCCTTATCACCAACCCTTCCTTTCTAATGCGTCAATCATGGTGGCCAAAGAAATGATTCGACGAGGTTTCAAACCAGGAAAGGGACTCGGGAAATCACTGTAGGGAATAACATAACCCATCACTCTGCCCTCCACAAAGAAACTCTTTGGGATAGGATTCCATCCTACCTCAGAAGGTGAAACATGTGCCGAGGAGAGAAAGAAAGAAGGTTGGGTCCTGCCACAACCATTGCCACATCTGTACAAGACCTTTGACCGACCCAAATATGTCGAAGAAGATGATGAGGTGTTCACGACAGAGGAAATTGAAGACATTTGTGGAGCTATGAGGCAAATGCTCTACAATGTCAATATGGTTCAGTTAGGAGAAGGTACTAGCATTGCTGAGGTGTTATATGTGGGACCAGAGGCCAAATTGCAAAATTGGAAGGCTACGCCATTCCCAGTCAGGCGGGAGTTCTGGTAGACTTGTCCTGTCACTTTTCCTGCATCACAGGTTACTTCTGGACGTAACTCGGATGTTTCTCTTTGTTTTTTTTGTATTTAATCTTCCAAATGTAACCTTGTTTATCTTCCAAAAATTCCAAGAAATGAAATCAATATTTCATTGTCATTTTGCATTCTTTCTAATTCTTGTTATTTATTCTCTCTTTTCAGTCATAATAATGCGGCTTTAAATAATATGACATGCTTGCAGACTTCATGCTCAAATCTGAACACTCCACCTAATTTGGAAATAATGAACCAAGAACTGGAATACGATGAAGAAGAGGCTTTTAGGGGAATAAATCAAGAATTGAAACACTTTGAGAATAAACCTAAGCCAAACTTGAATGACACCGAGCCGGTTAACTTTGGAACCGCCGAAGAGATCAGAGAGACCAAAATAAGCATCCATACAGATGAGAAACTCGTGATGAAATAATCCTGCTCTTGTTTGAGTTTAAAGATGTGTTTGCTTGGTCTTACGATGACATGCCAGGATTAGGGGTCGATCTAGTTGTGCATAAATTACCAATCTACCCTAATTGTCGCCCAGTGCAACAAAAGCAGAGGAAGTACAAAACTGACATCAGTAATAGGATCAAAGAAGAAATGACCAAGCAGTTAAAATCGGGGGTAATTCGAGTGGTACAGTATACCACGTGGTTGGCTAATGTTGTTCCCATGCCCAAGAAGGATGGGAAAACTCGAGTATGCGTGGATTACCGAGATTTGAATAAAGCAAGTCCCAAAGATAACTTCCCTTTACCAAACATCCACATCCTTATTGGTAACTGTGCAAAGCATGAGATACAATCATTTGTGGATTGTTATGCAGGATATCATCAAGTGTTAATGGATGAAGAGGACGCCGAGAAGACTGCTTTCACCATACCTTGGGGCACTTACTGCTACCGATTCATGCCATTCGATTTGAAAAATGCTGGAGCGACATACATGAGAGACATGACTGCCATCTTCCACAACATGATGCATCAGGAAATAGAGGTGTACGTGGACGATGTGATCATCAAATCCAGAACCCAGGGCGATCACGTTTGATACTTGAGGAAGTTCTTCGAAAGGTTGTGAAAGTACGATTTGAAGCTGAATCCAGCCAAATGCACATTCGAAGTCCCATCAGGTAAACTCTTGGGTTTCATAGTCAGTAGAAGAGGTATTGAATTGGATCCAACAAAGATAAAAGCCATCCGGGACTTACCTCCTCCAAGAACGAAGAAAGACGTAATGAGTCTTCTGGGCCGACTAAACTACATCAGCAGGTTCATCGCCCAATTGACTTCTACGTGTGAGCCCATATTCAAGTTGCTGAAGAAAAACGCTGCAATCAAGTGGACAACGGAATGTCAAGAGTCTTTTGACAAAATCAAAGAATATTTATCGAACCCTCCAGACTTAGTCCCGCCGGAGCAAGGGAGACCTCTGTTCTTGTATCTGACAGTCTTGGAAAACTCTTTTGGCTGTGTCCTCGGGCAGCATGATGTAACGGGGAAGAAAGAGCAGGCAATCTACTATTTGAGAAAGAAGTTCACTAGTTATGAGGTCAAGTACACTTTGCTGGAAAGAACATGATGTTCTCTGACATGGGTCGCTTAGAAATTGAGACATTACCTCCAAGCTCATACAACTCACCTCATTACCAGGCTGGATCCTTTGAATTACATATTCCAAAAACCGATGCCCACCGGAAGGTTGGCAAAATGGCAAATCTTGCTCACTGAGTTTGACATAGTCTATGTCACTCGCACCGCAATGAAGGCCCAGGCGTTGGCAGATCACTTGGCCGAAAATTTGATTGATGAAGAGTGTGAACCATTGAATACCTACTTTCCATATGAGGAGATAAATGTAATAGAAACAGTCCCTGAGGACACCCATTCTTGGAAAATGTTCTTCGATGGAGCGGTAAACGCTAAAGGTGTAGGGTTTGGGGCAATTTTGATCTCTCCTACCGGTCAGCATTACCCAGCTACAGCCAGGCTCCGTTTCTTTTGCACAAACAATACGGCTGAATATGAAGCCTGCATCATGGGCATGAATATGGCAATTGATCAGAGTGTTGAAGATTTACTGATCATAGGAGATTCAGATCTGATTATCAAACAAGCCCAAGGTGAATGGGAGACCGAGACGTCAAGCTCCTCCCTTACCGACAGCATGTGGATAATCTTGGCAAGCGATTCGCATCGATAGAGTTTAGGTACATCCCACGATGTCACAATGAACTAGCTGACACACTTGCTACTCTAGCTTCAATGTTACCTTATCCAGGCAACGCCCACGTCGATCCTTTGAAAATCCAAATCAAGGAAATACACGATTATTGCAATGCGATTGAGGGAGAACCAAACATCTAGCTGTGGTACTACGATATCAAGAGATTCTTGAAAACACAAGAATACACTGAACATGCTACTGGAGATCAGAAGAGAACCATTAGGCGGCATGCAGGTGGTTTCTTTTTGAGCGACGAGGTCCTGTATAAAAGAACCCCAGATCTTAACCTTTGAGTACGCGCAGGAGTGTGCGTGCCTCATATGAACGGGTATGTCTTGGCCAAGAAAACCCTTCGAGCTAGGTATTATTGGATAACTGTGGAGAAAGACTATTTCAGTTTTGTTCGGAAATGCCATCAGTGTCAGGTACATGGAGATATGATTCATGCACCTCCAACCGAGCTACATCCTATGTCAGCACCGTGGCCTTTTGTCTCTTGGGGGATGGATGTCATTGGTCCAATTGAGCCAAAAGCTTCAAATGGGCACCGATTCATACTGGTCGCTATTGATTACATCACAAAATGGGTTGAAGCTGTCACTCTCAAAATCAGTCACTAAGAAAGCCGTGGTGGATTTTGTACATTCAAATCTTATCTGTCTTTTTGGTATACCTGCAACTATCATCACAGACAGTGCTGCAAACTTGAATAGTCGTTTGATGGAAGAAATATGCGAACAATTTAAAATAACGCATAAGAACTCTACTCCTTATCGGCCCAAAGCCAATGGCACCGTTGAAGCATCAAACAAAAACATCAAGAAGATTTTAAGGAAGACAATCCAGAGTTCTAGACAGTGGCATGAACAATTACCTTTTGCCTTACTGGGGTATCGTACTACAATGCGCACATCGGTAGGAGCAACCCCATACCTACTAGTTTATGGAACCGAGGCTGTGATACCGACAGAGATAAAAATTCCTTCACTCCGGATAATTGTTGAAGCAGAGATTGAAGATAGCGAATGGGTTAAGACTCGATTGGAGCAGTTAACCTTAATTGACGAAAAGCGAATGGTTGTGGTCTGTCACAGGCAGTTGTACCTACAAAGGATGGCTCGTTCTTACAACAAGAAAGTACGACCCAGAAATTTTGAAGTAGGTCAGTTGGTTTTAAGATGCATTCTTCCACATCACCAGGAAGCGAAAGGAAATTTCGCTCCTAATTGGAATGGGCCATACATCATCAGGAAGATATTGCCGAGAGGAGCATTTAAATGATCCTGAGACAGCTGTGAATGCAGACGTTGTCAAAAGATATTATGTTTGAGTTTGCTTCGGTGATGTCTCTACATGTCGAAATGATTGAAGGCTTTTTTTCCCGCTACCCAAGCACTACCAACCCTTGAGCCGGTTACATTTCCTTGGCTACCCTCTTTGGAATCCAAAACCAAATTCACAAAAAAAAAAAGAAAAAAAAAAGAAAACCATAAACAAAACAAAACAAAGTTTCTTGAACTACGTTCTGACTTGATACCGAAAGGATACGTAGGCAGTCTTTATCTGAGGTTCAGTCACACCAAAACAAAAATCTAATTTTCCCCGAAATTGAAACTGGGGCAGGTATTTTAATCGATTGACCAAGAGTTCACCAGATGGTTGCAAAGTTGTAATTTTGTCCATAATTCTTTTCACCCAAAAAACCAAGTACAAGTCTTTCAAGATCGATGCAGAAGCATAGAAACTAAGAAACATCATTATTGAGAACCGAAGCGTCTTAATTTAAGAGAAATAAAATGAGAGAGTCTTGTTGGTGAAAACCTTCGGGCACCATAAGGTGATGGGAGTAAAGAAATACCAAATGAGAGAGTCCGTTAGTGAAAACTCACAAAGAGTGCTATCGGGCGATGGTAAGAAGAGAAATGAGAGAGGTCGACTAGCGAAAACCCGCAAAAGGACGCTATCAAACGTAAAGAGGATTTCACCACTAAGGATCCTGGCAAGGTTCCCTAGTTTGGAAACATAGAACCGTTTTGGTTCATAAGAAAATGGGAGTTCGTGACGATTGAGCATCCTGTTCAAGAAGCATGTCATGTCAGTTTGAAGCCACCATACACCCCAGATAAGTCCTTCTTTTTCCCCCGAAAGGGAAGCTTTTATTTTTGATTCATTTTTTTCATTCTTTGTTCATTTCTCTTTGAATCCCTTTCGGCATAACTTTGAATTCCGAAACTATTACAAAGAATAGGTGGAAGGACCGGTTATACAGAATTCTGTCTGGTAAAAAGGGCGAAGAAAAATACCCAGCCTCGATGGTGTATTGATCCAACCCCGACTGACATGATGATCAACTATTTCCAAAGGAAAGGACGTTAGGAAGAGAAAGGTTTTAAAAACGGAACGAGGCATAAAGACAGAGCCCACACAGGCGAGTCCTCATGGAATACCGAGGCTGAACCCAGTCAGGTTGAAAGAAAGTCACCCTCAAAGACAATCAGCAACAAAGTTCTTAATGGAAATGGGGCCAAGATCAAGCGATGAAGATAATCAAGGCCACAAAATCAACCACCATTTCAGCTAACAAATTGTTCCATGTTGAAAACAGGTCTATCTCAAATTAGTTGTGCAAAAAGAAGGTGCAGTCTAAAGAAATGAATGCGTGAGCATTGGAATAGCTTCATTGACAAAGGAAAATGCCCAAAAGGGAAGTTTCTTTTCAAAAGCATCATTTTATGCATTGTTGATAAGTAAAAGGAAAACACCAAGAAAAAAAAACCAAAAAGGAAAAAGAAAGGAAAGGAAAATAAAAATTCCAAAAGAGGATCAAATCATGTTAGTCTAGCATTTCTTTCAAAGATCCTGTCCAGAAAACCGAGGACCTCCTTGCCAGAAAGCCATGGAACATTTCTTTTAAATGCTGGCAAGAAAACTGAGGATCTCCCGGTCAGAAAACTGTGAAGCATTTCTTTCAAATCCCCGGCCAGAAAATCGAGGGTCTTCCGGCCAGAAAGTCGTGAAGCATTTCTTTCAAAATCTCGGTCAGAAAACTGTGGAGCATTTCCTTCAAAACCTCAGCCAGAAAACCAAGGGTCTTTCGGCCAGAAAGCCGTAAAGAATTTCTTTTAAATCCCGGCCAGAAAACTGAGGATCTCCCGGTCAGAAAACTGTGAAGCATTTCTTTTCAAACCCCGGCCAGAAAACCGAGGGTCTTCCGGCCAGAAAGCCGTGAAGCATTTCTTTCAAAATCCCCGTCAAAAAACTGTGGAGCATTTCTTTCAAAACCCCGGCCAGAAAACCAAGGGTCTTTCGCCCAGAAAGCCGTCAAGCATTTCTTTCAAAATCTCGGTCAGAAAACCGTGGAGCGTTTCCTTTAAATCCTAGCCAGAAAGCCATGGAACATTTCTTTAAAATCCCGGCTAGAAAGCCGAGGATCTCCCGGTCAGAAAACTTTGGAACATTTCTTTCAAAACCCCATCCAGAAAACCGAGGGTCTTCTGGCCAGAAAGCCGTGAAGCATTTCTTTCAAAATCCCAGCTAGAAAACCGAGGATCTCCTGGTCAGAAAACTGTGGAGCGTTTCTTTCAAACCCCTGGCTAGAAAGCCGTGAAGCATTTCTTTTCAGAATATCTCGGTCAGAAAACCGAGAATCTCCCAGCCAGAATGCTGTGGACCCCCTTCTTTTCAAATTTCCCAGCCAGAAAACCGTGGAACCTTTTTCAGAAAATCTCCCGACCAGAAAAAAAGGGGCATTTATTTTCAAAACTAGATTTTTTTTAAAAAAATCAAGATTCTCTTGGCCAATACCGAAGAGTCTTTTTAATCATTTTCTGTGTCACAACTAACTCACGAAATTTTTCTAGTGAAACTGGGGCAGAAAAATTTCGTTCGTTTGTTCGTTTTGTTGTCTAAACAGGTTTGACCTCGGGACACAAGGATCGAGATAACCTACGAGTTGAGTCTCAATCCATATGAAGAAAAGAAGAAAAGAACTAAAAAGAAGACGAGTTCAAATGTTGGAGTAAACCGAAGCGCAGATTGCTTAGAATCTGATTGAAGTCACGAGTCCCGCAAATCCCATTTCACTCAATGTTACAAGAATAAACAAGCATGTACAGCTTGCAAGCATCAAGATTCAGATCGAGGTCTACAGCAAAGTCAGCTAAGACTCAAGATCAAGTTTTCAAGAGAATAATAGATAGGAATCTTGTAATTCATAGTTGATAGCATAGCTAGCTAGCTTTAATTTCTCTTTTGGTGTAATAAGGAGGTCAGTAAGCAGTAAGCAGCAACAGCAGCAACGATAGCAACAGTAACATCAAAGTGTTAGTCCATGGTAGTCCCAACTACCAAAACTTCCTGAACTACATTGACCTGATTCCTGTTTAGCCCAGGATATGTAGGAGGCCTCCTGAAGCAAAGGCTCAGTCAAGGTTTTCAAAAATGCTTCACACGGAGTACTCGAACGGGCAAAAATCGCTCGTATTCGCTCATTTATCTTTGCACGAAAACTCTTCACGTTTTCGGGCAAAGAGGGGCAGCTGTGAGCACGTGATTTTTGCCTTACAGGAGAATTACTCCCAAAAAATCAAAAAATAAAATAGTTTTGTGTTGTGCGTGATTTTCTTAATTATTATTTGCATTTTCTGTCTATGCATGTTTATTTGTTAAGTCAATAAAATACAAAAAAAATATATTGCATTTGAATTTAGGATTAATTAAGTAATATGTTTTATGAAAAATCAAAATTAAATAATTAAAAAAATGTATTTTTGCATTTTTTTTATTGTTTTAAGTTAAAATTGTGTGCTTTGATACTTAATTATTTGTGAAAAACTACTATTTAGAGCTAATTAGTATTTGTGATAGCTTAATTTGGTTTTATAATTTAAATTATGATTTTAGTTTTAATTCTTAAAATAAAACAAGAAAAAAGAAAAGAGGAAATATTAAATTGGACAGGTCCAAGCCCCATCCAGTCTCAGCCAAAATCAGGCCCAAATACGCCCAAGCCTAGTCCATAACCCGTCTCTCCCTCACCCGGTCAAATGACCCATTCCCATAACCCTTTAACTAAACCAAACGACGCCGTGATACCCCCAAACGACCCCGTTCCTATATAGTTCAACTGACCTTAGCTGTTGGATGAAATAATCCAACGGTTAAGATTAAAACATCAATTTCAATATACCCAAAACCCCCAAGACCCTCTGTCCCGCCTCATTCCCAAACGACCCATCTTCCCCGTCTCTAACCCTAGAGATAAAGATCCCCAAAAAACCTCTGCCACCATCCACCACCGTAATTTGCCTCACGGCGATTCCGGTGGCCCAAACCACCCAAGACTTACACCACAGCACGCCCAGAACCTTCCCATTCCCATCCTGTAATCACTTTCCTTCGAATCTAACCCAGTCCCTTCGAGTCTTGATTTTTTCGCCAAGAACCCTAGTAGCCGCCACTGCTTCCTAGTGGCGGCGCCGCTTCCATTCAAGCATCAACTCACGCCAGCTCCTCACACGACCTTCCTCATACCAAAACCAACATTTGTCTCCGTCGAATTCCACCAGAAACCATCGAGCCCCAAATCCGAGGTTCAAGAACCCTAGAATTCGAAATTAGGGATTTTCATCCAAAATCAAAGGGAATTGGGGTCTAATAGACCTTAATTGAGTTGTTTTCATATGAAAACATTTCAATTAAGGTCCGTTCGACTTCAAAAACCCAATTTCAAGTCAAATCCGTTTGGTTCCAAGCCTGTTCGTTTCTAATTCTTCTCTTAAGGTATTCCTTTCTTCCTTTTATTTCCTTATTTATTTTTGTACTTTTATTTGTTTAATTGTTTTGTTGATTGTCATGTTTTCATTTGTTTTAAGTTTTTTCTATTTTTTCTCTTCTCTTTAAGACCTTTTATTTGGTCAAGTTGTTTGTTTCTGATTGTTTGTTTGAATATGTTAGTTATAGAATACGTATTTGCTTTGATTAATATCGTCAAATAATTAGTTTCGGATTCTGCCTTGTTTTGCCCGAGATTTGTGAATCACTAATTTGTTGACTAGTTGTTATCGATTATACGTGTTGTAATCGACTAATCGAATATCGTCGATTAGTTTCGTAGGTCTGTTTGTTAGAACATTAGGACAGAAATTAGCACTGCTAATTTGATCCAAATTCACTGTTGGATTATAGCCTTTAACTGTTGTGATTTCAATTAGGAAGATGAATTGGTTATAGCTGTTTAATAACTATCCAAAGTCCAATTAAGTGGGCTACTGAATGGTACTCAGTACACCCTTAAAGTTTGTGAATAAACTAATTAAAGGGGCTATCCATTAGTGTAAATCACATCATGTTTATGCATTAGGTAGTGGAAATCAGAATCATTTTTAGTTTAATATTAAAATGTGCACTGTACATGAAATGAATTAGTGGAATCTGCAGGCCAGCATAGTTATCTACTATATTTTTGAACTTTAGAGCTTTTGTTTAAAACAAAACCTATGCTTAAACAATGTGTGAGTGGAAATATAGAGGAATATGATAGTTGGACATATTTTAAATGATTAAAAAAGGGGCTGCTGATTTGGGTGTTAAGGATATAAAAGGGGTACAAATACAGAACACAAGACACACACAGAGATTTGAGAGAGAAAAAACAGACCTTCAGAGAGAGTTTTACACACGCATGTTAGATATCTTATTTGGGCAATAGTGAGAAAGAAAATCTGCTTGAGAAAGAAAATCCGCTGATTCTTTTTTTCTTGGAGAGTCTGTTTTAAAGTGATTTCAAGAGTGATCTTAAGGTTAAAGAAGAAGAAAAATCCTACCTTTAATACTATTGCATTGATTTTGGGTTTCAAAACTGTTTCAAACTGTTTAAATCTTCCACCTTTGTTTCATTCCATATTAGATTCTGTCCAAAGCTATTTGAAGGTTGTTTTGGGCTCATTTATTGATGTTTTGGTTCTGAGTTGGTTGTTTGGCATCTGTGAGACTCTTAGTTTCGTTTTAGCCCACTTCTGGAACTTCAATCTGTTACTAGTTTGTTACTATCGCGTCTTTTGTAGTTGTTATTCATTGTTGGGATTTGCTACTGCTGTTATTTGCTGAGCTATTTTTGTTGCTACTGCTACTGATTTTCCTCCTCCATTTTTTCTGTTGAAATTCCAGGTACACTATTTTGAATTGCCTTGATATATGCACATTGAAGTTTAAAAATGAAATGGTCAAGGATCAAATTGAAGGAGGCCGTGTTTTAAATTTGATATTAGCTATGTATTTTCTGTCATACAAATAGTATTTGCAGGTATAATTAGTATCATTTTAAATTCAGTTATTAAGTGTTGTATAATATTGGACTGTGGACTGTTATTTCATCGATTATGGATGCTCAAGCTAGAATATTGAGTAAAATGAAGTTAGTTGTCACATTAATTGTTAGATTATAATAGGAGTTAATTGCTTTCACTATTCCCTTTACACGTTTGTAGGATTTACAGGATGACTAAACTAGTATGATTCGAATGGTTAACTTGTGTGCTGAATTTTATCTCATACAATTGCTAGTGTAAACAGCGCTGGAACTTGAGCTAAGGAACAATTTGAAACTAAAAAAAAATCTTCGCTAAATATCATTTAGTTGTGTAGTTCAATATTTTAAGTAGGAGTATTAATTGAAATAGGAAGTCATTTCAAAATTTATGTGTATTGATATGTTAAAAATGAGTTGTGAAATAACAGGAAATAGCGTATTCTCAGCTTATTTTCCATCTAGTAATATCCATTAATTAATCAACAATAAAAACAAGTAAAACTCTCTGAATTCTGAACTAAAGTTGGAATAAGTAGCTATTGCATCAATTTGAGTAGGTGAATAAAGTTGTTTGATTATAATTAGTAATTGAATACACTTTGAGTAATCTGAATAATTTTTGTGAATATTTGACGCGTGGTTCGAGACGCATTTTTACTACGTTGCAATTCTTATTAAAAATAAAAATAAAAGCGGTTTATCAATAAAAAGGCACATAGGTCACCACATATTTTAAAATCAGATATTTTTAGCCATTTATAATAGTTGAAGCGACCGTGCTAGAACCACGGGATCCGGGGGTGCCTAACACCTTCCCTCGGGTCAACAGAATTCCTTACTTAGAATTTCTGGTTCGTAAACTTTATTTGAAAAGTCGAAATTTCCTTGATCCGGATTTGAATAAATCGGTGACTTGGGACACCTTAATTTATTCCAATTGGCGACTCTGAAATAAATGGAATAATCCCATTTCGAATATTGTCACTTAAATTAGAAAAACTCCCTCGCCCGTCTTTTACCCCCCGGGGTAGGGGGCGCGTCAAAAGGAGGTGTGATAGTTTTTTTTTTTTATATAAGCCACTAGACACTGAGCCTAGGGTTGGATTTTATAGATTAAGTTCAAATACAAAAAAATGGAGGGGGACATAATACCTTACCTCCACAATGATGAAAATGCATTTGGTTGTCCAAGTGACAATCAAATAACATTTACTGCTATGGAGAGATAAACCTATAGAGAGTGGTCTATTGTCTATCTAGTATTGATAGGCATTAGACATTACAAAATTCTATAGATAGAGTCTAGGTCACATGTACAAAAACAATAGCCTAGATATGTGAAAAGAGAGCCAAGTGCTGCTCTTGTGTTGCTCTTGCTTCAAAGGTATTTAAAGTCCACATTCCTGTACTGGTATTTGGTACTGGAGGTGCTTGAACTCCCTTGTTGTTGCCTTTGGTGTAAGTTGAATCTTTACAGTAGGTTATCTGGAAATTAGTGCTCCTTTGTGTTTGGAGTCCTTGGGAAAAGAAAGGCATTTCTACCAGAATGAGTACTTGAAGTACTAATACCATAAAGGCATTTCTACCAGAATGAGTACTTGAAGTACTAATACCACTGGATAGATATGCATTCTTTGCCTCAAGGGGGTCCAAGTACCTGCAAGATGAAGAAACTGGTTAGTAAAAGGGGAGCTTAGTCTCTAGGTTCCTGTGTAGACTGGAGCTAAGTCTGGGGAGAGGGGAGCAAGAATGATCCATGTTCTGCCATTTTGTAGCAGGTTCTTGTGTGATCTGCTATCAAAAGGACAGATGCTCAAGTGATAGGCCAGGAAGGTGCTGGTTGTTACATTACAAGTAGCATGACTCTTGTGATTGGCAGGATAGAGGTACAAGTACAGGAGAGGTACCATCAGCTCTACAGTTGCAATGCTTAGGTGAGATTGCATTTGTGGAGAACTTTTAGTTGAGTTGGTGTGAGAGGAGGGTTTTTGGTTCTTTGTGTGGTGGGTTTGGCTAGCATTTGTGTTTTTCCAGCAGTATTGGGGTGTGCACTTGCTGAAAAAACATACTGGATGCCAATACAACAGTTATGATGACCTCCAAGGTAGTGGATTTGTTCAAAGTACCTGCAAAAAGGATAGCATATGTTAGAAGAAAAGTTCTCATCCTACTCTCCTTACGAGGGCCTTTACTTTGGTTGCTGGCTAGGGTGAGGTGACTACTGGTCATGGTATTTTGGATACTAAGGGTAGCTGTCACTTCTGAAATACTGTCGGCCATATCCATGGGAAGAGTTGGTGGGAGAAGGAGAAAGGGTATGAGATGAGAGGGTGATTCTGTTGGTTTTTTTTTGTCTGAAGGCAGGAGTGCCAATAAGATCTTGATGTATTTGACCTCTGATGTGGCTTGGGAGTAAAAGAGTAGAGTGGTAGTATGTCAAGGCTGTCAGACTGTGGCTAAGCTTGGATAATGAGTCCGCTGGATTGTTGGCTTCTCTGTAAACATGTGTGACTTGTATTTCTTCACAATTGTCACACATGTTCTTCAGTTTATCTATCTGTGGTTGGAGACTCCAGGGTGGATCGGTGCTGGTAGTTAACCATAGTATCAAAAGAGCTGAATCTGCTTCTAAATGAATTCTTTTGTATGAGTTGTCAATGCACCATTTAACTCCCAAGTGTGATGCTTCTATTTCTGCCAGATTGTTTGTGCCCTCACCCAATGGGGCAGCCAGAGCATGAATGAAAGCTCCATTGTTATCTCTTATGATTGCTCCTGCTCCAATACTACCCGGGTTGGTAAGAGCACTGCCATCCGTGTTAACCTTTACAAATCCTTGAGAAGGTTTCAACCATGTAACCTGCTTAGTTTCAGTGTAATGGGTGATCGTTTCAGTAGTCAAATACAAGTCTGGCCATTTTAAAGGCCAAGATATCTGGGGATATGTTGCTTGCAACAGCATATGAATATCTGAGTGAATGGAGTACATCACTCTGGATATAGAGGAAGATTTGGAACCATATTTTGAGCTGCATCTATTCTTCCAGAGATTCCAGCATATGATTATTGGCATTGTGTCTAGGAGAAGTTTTTGCACTCCATTTTTTCTGTCTAGAAGCCACCATTTCATAAGGAGAGGCTGAAGGGGGAGATCAGAGGTATTAAGACCAACTGGACCTCCAAATTTTTTCCAAATTGATGCTGCAAATTGACCTTGACAAAAAATATGCTCCACACTTTCTGCTCCAGGCCTGCAACAACATAC
>JASVEL010012876.1:0-150218 GCA_032618575.1 Nicotiana noctiflora | reverse complement strand
AATTCTTCCAAGATTGACGAGTTTAAGAAATAGTTGAATAAGTCTTTTGCAATGAAAGACTTGGGTCATGCTAAGCAGATTTTGGGCATGAGAATTACTCGTTTGAGAAATTAAAGGAAGCTTTACTTGTCATAGGAGAAGTACATAGAACGTGTACTGAAGCATTTCAATAAGAAAAATGCTAAGTTGGTTCACACACCCCTTCCTGGTCATTTGAAGTTAAGCAAGAAGATGTGTTCTACAACAACAGAGGAAAAAGAGAGAATGGTGAAGATTCCTTATTTCTCTGCCGTCGGAAGTTTGATGTATGCAATGGTATGCACTCGACCAGATATTGCTCATGCAATCGGTGTTGTTAGTAGATTTTTCGAAAATCCAGGAAAGAGCATTGGGAAGATGTAAAGTGGATACTCAGGTATCTAAGAGGAAGCTCACACGAATGCTTATGTTTTGGAGGATCAAACCCAATTTTGAAGGGCTATACGGATTCAGATATGGCAGGTGACCTTGATAATAGAAAATCCACTACTAGATATTTGTTTACTTTTTCCGGGGGGGGGGGGGACTATATCATGGAAGTCAAAGTTGCAGAAGTGTGACGCACTATCTACAACTAAAATATAGTATATTGCGGCTACTAAAGTTGGCAAAGAGATGATATGACTCAAGAGATTTCTTCAAGAACTTGGATTGCGACAGATGGAGTTCGGTGTCTATTGCGACAGTCAGAGTGCAATAGACCTGAGCCAAAACTCCATGTACCATGCGAGAACAAAACACATCGACGTCAGATATCATTGGATTCGTGAGCAAGTGGAGAATGGATCACTTCAAGTCAAAAAGATTCACACGAGTAAAAATCTTGTAGATATGTTGACCAAGGTGGTACCAAGAGACAAGTTCGAGCTATGCAAAGAACTTGTCGGCATGCACTCAGACTAGAAGACATTGCTACCTCCTAGAGAATTGAATTCAGCCTTCCTAGATATTGATATGTATCCATCTCATTCAAAATTATTTGGTAGCCAATATTGTTGACTTGGTTTGGTAGCCAACCTTGTTGAGTTTGTCAAATATTGGTAGCCAATTTTATTGACTTGGTTTGGTTGGTAACCAATCTTGTTGAAATTGTAAAAAAAGGTGTAGAAATTGTCAAATATTATAGGTGAGTTTTTGGCTATAAAAGAAGAGCTTCAACTCTCATTTCTACACACCAACAACGAGAGAAAGAGAGAGTAAGGTATTCCATAAACTATAAGAAAATAGTTTGTGAAGAAAAATAGAGTGTGAGAGATATTGTAGTGAGGTGAAAGAAGCAAAAAGTGTTTACTTCTTTTGAAGGTGTAGAGGTCTTATGAGTATTTTTATTTGTTACTACACAGTGTAAAATTCCTTGCTATAGTGATATCAGTTGCTCCTCTTGGCTGTGGTTTTTTCCTTATTCAAAAGGGTTTCCACGTAAAATCTTGATGTCATTATTGCTGCATTTCTATTCTTGCTGATTTAACCATTACATTGTATTCTGCGTTTATCACTAATACCGTGAATACTATTTTAAGGGGTTTATTCCCAACAATATCTCGTTCCACTAGACAAAGTAAGACTAAGGCGAACTCGATTGCTAATAATAATTAGCTTATATAGTCCTTGGCAGGGTCGTTGTTTGATCTATGGCTTTCTTTAATGAAGAGGCGGAGGAATCTCTAAAATAGTTAAGTTTTGAAATATCATCAAGTTTGGGTGTCTTTTGTTGCTGTTAATACTTTGTCCTGTTCAAAATAAGTGATTTTTTTAATGTTTTCACACAATTTAAGAAATTCACCTTTTAGTATTAATTAGCAATGAAATTGACTATATTTATCTTTATTATCTCACATAAACAGTCCTAATACATATTCTAACACTATTTACCTCAAAGACAATGTAGAAAAAAATAATTAATTTATTCTTAAAATTTGAAAAAATCACTTATTTTGAACCACAAAAAAAAAGACTAAAAAATTATTTATTTTGGACAGGAGGAATTAGCTTGCAGTTGTTTCTTTATGCGTATCTAATCATTTTTATTAATTATTTGGTCAACCACTGCTCACCAAAATAGCTGCTCAAAGCTTTTCTATTTGGAGTACAAAGCGCATAGTGTATATTGTCGAATAGTGTAAACATCTCATTTTAAAAACTTAAATATCTGAGAGGGTTAATTTTTTATATTTATTTTAGGTCTTAAACACATACTCTTACGTGTTAGTTTCTATAAATTAAGGCATTATGCTTCGTTCTAGGGCAATTTTAATTCCTGTTATAAGTGCAAGAAGTTCATTGTATATATTTATAGCATGTGGAATGTAGTGACTAAATCCTGCAATCCAATTCCCCCTTGTGTCTCTGATTCCTCCCCCCCCCCCCCTCCCCCTCCCCAATGCCCATTTTCCTAATGATTCTACTCCCTCTTGTCTAAAATAAGTGTTTTTTTGGACTTTTTTTTGTGGTCCAAAATAAGTGATTTTTTTCGGATTTCAAGAATAACTTAATGATGTTTTTCCTACATTGTCCTTGGAGTAAATAGTGTTGGAATATGTGTTAGGAGTGTTTATGTGAGATAATAAGGTTAAAATGATCAATTCTATTGCTAATTAATGCTAAAATGTGACTTTCTTAATATGTGTGAAAACATCAAAAAAATCACTTATTTTGGACCGGAGGGAGTATCTCTTATCATAGGGAAGCGCAAGTATTTACCAAGATTTTGAGTAAATTTAATAGTCATACATTAGGAGATCTGTCCCTTAATTGACATCTTGGTATTGGTTGAGAGGACAATTCTGGACTAGTCAAAGTTTGTACTTTGTCCCGATAGAGAGCAGAGTTTAGTAAGTTTTTATGATTTTCTTTGGTTGCTTCAGCAAGTAAGATCAGGTCATCAGCAGAAGGAACCAGACTTAGAATCTTATATAGGGAGAAATTTAAAAATAAGTCACATTTATAACTGGTCATTCAAAAATAGCTCAGTTTCAAAAGTTAATCGAAATTTAGTTACTTTTTATGTAAAGATAATTTGAGCGAAAATATTGCTCAAAATTCGGAAAACTACGCCCGCATATTATACGGGAGTTCCGGCATAAGTATGCTTGAACTCTTGCATATTATACGGGAGTTCCAGGATAACTATGTTGTAACTCTCGTATAATATACGGGAGTTCAAGTATAATTATGCTGGAACTCCCGCATAATATTCTGGAGTTCCAACAAGTATAAATGTCCAGTATAATATACTGGAGTTTTGAGCATCGGTGCTCCAGTCTCCGGTATATTATACAGGAGTCAGCAAAGTATACCGATCTAATATAATATGCTGGAGTTCGTACACAAACGCACCAAACCCCCGTATATTATACAGGAACGATCTTTGTTGTAGCAAAATAGTGGCTATTTTTCATTGACTTGATAAATGCTGACTTTTTTTTATTGACCAGTACAAAAACTAGCTATACCGTGCTATTTTGACTCTTAGGCCTCATTTGTTTGCACTTAATGGAGGTCTGAATCTTAATCATTCAGATCTCATACATTAAGTGCGTTTGTTTTTAAAGTCTGAATCTTAATTATTCAGATCTTAATCATTAAGTGTGTTTGTTTTTTTTTACTTAACAACCACTTAATGGGTCTGAATAGGTCTGTATGATTAAGATCTGTAACAGAGACTTAATTTCATTAAGATGCTATCACATATTCGACAAGAGGGGTTGCTCTGATGGTAAGCAACTCCCACTTCCAACCGAGAGGTTGTGAGTTCGAGTCTCCCCAAGAGCAAGGTGGGAAGTTCTTGGAGGGAAGGATGCCGGGGGTCTATTTGGAAACAGCCTCTCTACCCTAGGGTAGGGGTAAGGTCTGAATAGGTCTATATGATTAATATCTGTAACAGAGACTTAATTTCATTAAGATGCTATCACATATTCATTATTAATTGCCGCCACCGCCTACCATTATCAACTACCACTATGCCGCCGCCACCACCATACTCAGCCATCGCCGGCACCGCCGCCGCCACCACCACCATGCCACCATCATCCTCAATCATAGCTTCCACCGTTATCGACCATCACCATCCACCATCCCACCACTCCGACCACCATCATTGTCACTCGCATTCAACATTTATCCACCTCAACTACCACAACCAACCACCTCATCACCATTAACAACCGCAATCAGCACCGCCTATCATTATAACCTACCACCACATTCCTCAATCACAAACCATTATTCGTCGTTCTTAACTATCACTACCTACCACCACCATCATCAATCATAATTGCCACCACTACCAATCACTACTAGCTACTAGCATGAACCGCCATTATCAATCAAAACTACCACCAACCACCGCCTTTAGTCGGCATTCACCCATTAACCATCACTACCAACAACTTTCATATTTTAAACTATATATTTTATTGATAGAATATTAGTTTTTTTCAAATAAAGATAAATTTAATGCATTCAGATGTTAAAAATCAAACAATCTTAATTTTTGGTATTCAGATCTTAATACACATCTTAATATATCCAGATGTATATTCAGATTCAGATGACTTAATCTTAATACACATCTTGTTATTCAGATATATATTCAGATTCAAACGTCTTAATCTTAAAAAAAACAAATGAGGCCTTATATTGGTTTCCATTTCCTTTGGTTAACTTGTTCCATTTCCATTTATCTTCTGTTATTTTCTTGGATGTACTGGTGTACTAAAAGTAGTACTTTATTTATTCAATACAACCCTAAATCAAAGGTATACTGATATTACTAAATAGTGTATATTATTTGTTAATATGCACGATATTACCAAATTTTGAGGCACACTTATACACTCAATGTAAACCTAATTTAAGAGATCTGAAAATTTGGAAGAAGAAAATGAACGAGAGGAAACTTGATTGTTGGACATCAATTATCATTACATCAGATGAAAATACTCTTTAACATAAGTACATAACCAAAGAAAATATCATTACATCAGGTGAAATACTCTTTAACACAAAAAAAAATTAAAAAATAAAAATAAATAAAAATTTCGAAAGCTTACATCAATTTGAATGATCTCTTTTTTTTTTCTCTGTATTCAGTGGCTGAGCTGCAGGAGTGAAGTGCACCAAACAGATGAAATTGATTGCTAGATTGTACTGTAAGTCTCTAATTAATGTTAGCCCTTCAAAGATAATGACTGTGCAGCATAACATGTTCCTGGACTAACTTTAAATATCATATTAAAACACATTATCTGCAACAAGAAGTCAATCCATGGAGAGGAAAGGATTTGGCAACTTTAGTTGTTTGGTTAAAAAAAAAAATGAGGACGATGAAATAATACAAAATAGCTGCATTTGTTTTTGAGCTTTGGATTAACCGTTAAAATAGTAAAAGCTAGGTTAAATAAATTAGAGTACTACTTTAAGCCCTTTCCTGAGAAATTGATACTTACAGTACTACTTTTATTATTTTCACCATCTAGCTCTTCTCTTTTAATTCATTATTTAACGTTATGGTGTCAACTAACTGTTGTTATTGATATGCATCTGATCTAATAATTGGTTACTATGTTTGTAACGGCGGCGGAGCCAGAAATTTAGGTAAACAGAGCAAAAAACAAAAAAATTAGATTGGTCTTTGACATAAAATAATTTTTGAATCCCTTTTCTACTACTCTAGAATCTTTACTAGTATCAAGAGGGAGGGAGGGGGGGTTCAATTGGTTATTTAAAACATCGTATTTTTGCCCTGTTGTTTGGTGTAATTTTCCAGCCAAGGGGATTCAATTGAAACTCCTTGCCAACACCTAGCTCCGGGATTGGTTTGTGTTACAAAATCCACTATTTCAAGCCTGTGGGTGGGGAGTAGCAATGTGTCTATCGCCTCTTTTTGACAATAGATTAGGACTAGTATAAATATATATAGTATCTGTTCAAACAAATTTCAATGTAAAAAACAGTTGGTGCATTTGCCCACATTACGGGGTGTCAATGGATATTCGAAAATTGATTACACCGATCGAAATATACCATACGGCACCGAACCGATTTTTAGGTTTCTTTTTAAGAAAACGTAGGTTTTTATGTAAATCTATAACCGCACCGATAATTAGGGTAGATTTTTTATTTTATAAAAATAAACCGAAAAATATCGAAATGTACAGAATACATTTAACATGTGGAAAATATATTTATTTAGTAAGTTTAAAAATAATAATGCATTAAATTTTCTTTGGGCGTTGGAATAATGAAAATTATTAGTACAAGCCAACAAGTAATTAAACTCAAAATACTAATTCCTAAAACCTATTATGCTACTTCTATTTAAACTAAGTTATTTCAAGTATCTTCATTAGCAAGACACAAAATATTCTAGCGATTATGAGTAGCAAACTACAATGTATTGAATATGTTTCCTTTCATATATTTTCTTTGTCTTTGTTTGATTTCTTTTACATTGTTGTAAAATAGTTGATGGAACTATACTCTAGACATCTTTCTTTTTTCTTTTCTAATTCATCACCCTTTAAATAGTAAAAATGTCTAGAGAGTTTTGCTAAGTCATCTAGAAGAACGTATGTTATTGCATTCTACTTCTGCTGGTGAATTTTACATGATATTAAAAAAATACCGAAAATTAACTGAATTGTATCGATACCGAAAGAGAAACCGATATGAATGTGACGGTTTCGAAAAGTTTAATTTTGGTTATACATAATAGAATAACCGAAAAATTGATATGGTACAAATTTTATAAAATAACCGGCCAAATCGAACCATTGACACCGCCCCACACTGCGGTCCTGGTAAATCAGCTCATTGTAGTGTCAAAAGCTCTTTTTTGACACAAATGGACATTTCCCCTCCTTCAATTTCCTTTAAAACTTTTCCTGCTATTGTAAGACACATAAAGAACCGCATGGAAAAAGCTGTATACAAGAATATGGGCTGTCAATGGTAGATATTTCTCAATCTCAATCAATCATGGTAAAATGTTACTCAACTTTTCTTCTATTCACAAAAAAGCTACAAACACATGTACAACATTCATTATTTGTTTTTTTCCTGTATGCTAAAAATCATACATTGTAAACCATTCCTACCTCTAAAGTAGAAGCATGGGGTACACTTAATGTGTATGTTGGTGGTCTACTGTTCCTTCTCAAAAAGTCATATCCAAAATTTATAACTATTTTCTTAAATAAGCTAGATCCTTGTTTGGCTCTTACATAGGAATGTCCCAATATGTAAGCTATGCCAGCTTCCCTTGCTTCCATTAGTTCGCGCAACTCCTCCTGTGCACCTCTATCAATCTTGGGAGATTCTGGTATGACAAACCTCACCCTTTTCTTAGGCTTGGTTACGCGGGGAGAAAGTATTTCTTTACGCTCTGATGGTCCAACTAATTCAGCATTTACATCCTCATCCTCGCAAAATTGAACTCCTGATAAATGAGTAGAAGGCGTTCCAACAACAGTCATGTCCTCGAAATCCTTTCTAAGATCCTCACCGTTAACATTCAACCTTGTCCTTCCTGTTCGTATAAACTCAGCTATGCTACATACAAGATCATTCTCAAATTCTGAGTCATCCTTGTGAGCATCGCGATAACCATACCTGACAATGCACCTGTACATGCGGTACTCTCTTGGGCCAATGTGTCCAACCAGGAAACGCTCCTCATGTTTAACATGAGGAACTGGGACAGATTTGACACAAAGGAAAACTAAGACCTGATGGAATGCCGGAAGATTGGTAACAAAGTGTGAAAAGATTGCTGGGATTCCGGATACAAGCTCGGTGTGTATGAGGCCAATGCCACGAACCCGTACAATGCCTAGACTTGGACCAAGACCGAGTAGCCACTCAACAGAGACCTTATTTTGGACATCAAATTCGTACTTCTTTAAAGAGCCGTAGTGCCAAATGCACATTACTATCATGAAAGTAAAGGCTATTGCAATAGGCACCCATGCTCCTTCCAAAAATTTAATCAGAGAAGCTGAGAAATATAAGGCTTCAATCGTCCCAAAGAATATAACAAAGCAAAGTGCAAGGAGGACACTCTTGCGCCAGCACAAAACTATCACCAACGACATCAAGCAAGTCGTAACCAGCATGACAGTTATGACTGCCAAACCTGATACGAAGCAAAATTAGTGAGGATTAGTTATGAATATCATTTAGCATGGAAAACAGTCTTATCTTCTATGAGATCCTCGTATCCGTTGTGTAAGTGCGAAATGAATTTCAAAAGAGTAAAGTTGTCTCCATAGTCCATATGACCTATAGGTCATGGGTCGGGCCGCGAAGCAGCACTAACGCTTGCATTAAGGTAGGCTGTCTACATCACACACCCGAACCATGCGTGAATGCAAGATGTTTTATGCACCGGGCTTTACAGAAATTTATGCAGAGGGAAATTGAACATGAAAATTGGTCCCCCTTGACGAGGGGAACATATTCAAGAAATAACTTTATTGTAGGACTCCAACTGCATGGTTGTGACCGAATATAAAATTGAGCAGTCAATCAAGATTGAATCTTTGGAACTCAAATAAAGGCATTTCAAGTTTAAAACTACATCCAAGAAGGATAAATGATTTCGACTAATCAAAGATTACTTTCCCTTATTCATATCATCACATTCATACCTGAAGCATTGCCCATCCTTTTGGTGTCTCTAAAGCCAATAGTCACAGCCAAGCATAGTAGCATTAAGGTCCAATTAATCTCTGGAATATATATCTGCCCATGTATTTTGGATGACGTATTCACTATTTTGACTCTAGGAAAGCAACCCAGCGAGGAGCATTGTTTAATAATTGAAAAGGTTCCAGTGATAATGGCTTGGCTCCCCACCACGGCAGCAAGTATAGCAATCACCAGAACCGGCAACCTTAGTTTCTCTGGAACAAAATTTGAGAAGTCGTTCATCAGCTCAATTTTCTTCTAGCCTTATTCTTTTCACCGTAAAAGCAACTAGGAAAATACATACCTGGTACAGAAACATAGAAGCCTATTCGATAGCTTTCATTTTCAATAACATGATGCTGTGAAAGATACGCAGCTTGTCCCATATATGCAAGAATCAGTGATGGATAAACCATGAAGGTAAAAGCAATCTGCAAAAGGGAAATTAGTTTCTTAGACAATGTTATATCTCAAAAGCCGGGCTATATGCAAACAATAAGCTGTGTTCATCTTTCTCTTTCTCTATAGCTAAAAGGAGAACCTCCAAGAGCTGTAGTACCTCAAAACTATTCTCTCTAACCTTAGTTCATCTCTATCCCTCTCCTTATTAGACATTCTCATCAGATTGTAATCACATCCATTTAGTCAATTTGAATCTGAAAGTTGGCTAAATTCTTCACTCATAGAAAGCAAAACAAAGGGGCCAGTCTTCGTCGTGCAAGGGTAACCCGATTCGGATGCCACGAAAATTTAGAAAGGGTGATACTGATAATAGATTGTCAACATGCAAAGCAGTAATAAATCCCATGGAAATTGAATGGGCAAACTTAGAATCAACCCCCTGGTCACAAACGCAGCTCAAAGCTTTTCTGTTGGGGGTACTAAGGGCATTGCCTATATTTTAGTTGAATTGTTTAACCGTCTAATCCTAAAGCTTAAACTATTGGAAAAGTTCCGTTCTTATTATTTATTTTAGGTCTCCACAACACATCCCTTATGTGCGGGCCTGATTCTTTTTCTAAGGCTATGCACATGAAAATATTTTCTGAGGGATCGTGTTGAGAGTTGAACTTGAAACTAAACCATCTCATCTAAAAGCTTAAGCTATTGGAAATGACCTGCTTTATTATTTATTCTAGGTATAAAACAACTTTAGCGACTTCTGATTATCATTTACTCTACTTATTTCAGCGCACCTAAGAGACTAAGTTCAAACAAAGGAAAAAAGTGTACCATTGTCACACTTAAGGCTTCACATTTTTGCTTATACTGTATCAAATATGTACCCTGTTATTTAGCAATTAGTTAGATATCTACCTGTATTGACAGCTGGGAGAAGTGTCCTAGATCAGCAAACATTGCTTCAGAACCTGAAAGAATATATTTGTGTATTTAGTGATCATGGAACCAAAGAAAGATACGTAGCAAATTAATCATAAAGCAACTGACAACTATATCTTGCCTGTTATGCACAGGAGGATCCCTCCCAAGGACATCCAGCCTCCTCTTTGAGTTTTTTTCAAGAATTTGTACATGTAATATGGAGACAGTGCTCGGTACACATGACGGTCCCATTGTACAATATTATACACACCAATAGCACTGATACACACAAGCCATGTTATGACAACAGGTGCAAACAAAAAGCCAACCCTGTGGGTGCCATAATGCTGAAGGGCAAACAAGGCTATCAGTATGACACAAGTAAGTGGAACTTCTACATCTGCAAATGACATGTTTTACAAGGATAGCATGTCATTTTGAGCATAGGAATTAAATACTATTTTGAATGATTTAGATAATTTTAAATAAAACAAACAAATCAAATAAAGAGAAAGAAAACAATAAAGTACAACAACAACAACAAGAAAACCCAGTGTATTCCAACATGTGGGTCTGGAGAGGGTAGTGTGTACACAGACCTTACCCCTACCTTTAAAAGGCAGGAATGTTATTTCCGGTAGACCCTTTGCTCAGAAAAGATAAAGGAAGGGGCAATGACAAGCAAACCAATCAAAAAACAAAACGAAAACAGTAGACTAATACTAGATAGTGCAATTAGAAAACCAAAGCGAAGGCAGCAACAAGTAATAACAGAAATCTCAAAATATGAAAATACGCGAAATACAGTCAGTGGTGTATGAAAGCTACTATAACAAACAATGACAAAGCTCGGCTACCTAACCCTCTACCCTAATTCTTAACCTCCACATCTTTCTATATCCATGGTCATGTCCCCACTAAGCTGGAGCAACGCCATATCTTGCATAATCACCTCTCTCCAATACTTTTTCGGCCTGCCTCTACCTCTCCGTTGGCACTCTAGGGCCAGCCTCTGACACCTCTTCACTGGTGCATCTGTGTCTTCTGTTCACATGCCGAACCATCTTAGTGTCGCGTTCTGCATCTTGTCCTCCACATGGGCCACGCCCATCTTGTCCCCAATAATTTCATTTCTAATTCTGTCTAACCCGGTATTCCCGCACATCCATCTCAATATCCTCATTTCAGTCACCACCATCTTCTAGACGTGGGAGTTCTTGACTGGCCAACACTCCGCCCATACAACATAGTCGGTCTAAAGTAAGCTTAATTTCCTTAATCAAAAGGAGAGTCTCAAGCTTCGCATATATCACTCAAATGGTAGGAAGAGACGTAGATGCTCCTTCATGATTAAGTAGGCTGCAAACCTATTGGAATAGACATTTTAAGCTATGAGGATCTTGAAAGTAATGCGAGAACGAATGATTTGGCCTAAGATTAATCATGAACTGGTTAGATAACCAGCAAGCAGCATAGAAGTGATTCGCAGTTGAGCAAATATTTGTTCATATTTATTGTTGTAGGGAGTTGGACGTCTCTGAGTGCGTTTGTCTTTTCTAGAAAATGAGACTGTTACCTGGTCAAGCAGAGAAAGCTAATCCGCCCATCAAATCAATTGGCCAAAGTTTGTTTTTAACACTTTAACCATCTGGTATTCATTACTAATAAAGATTCGTGCAGCTAGAGCCAATTAAGAACTGCCCCGTTCTAAGTATTTGAACCCGAGACCTCTGGTCAAGGGCGGAGAGATGTGCTTCTTACCTAAAGAAGAGGGTTTAAATGTTATTTGGTCTTAATGACTTCCCATCCACCATCAAGAAATTCTATGTGGCCACGAAATCAATGGGACAAGAGATATTCACATGCTCAAGTGGGTTGGCCTAGAAATTATTACCAAGAAATAGTGGTAACAAGATTGTGATTGTGCAAAAATATTGGATAGTGGCGATAATATTGCGCATCTGAGGATATTTCTGGTCATACTCTGCCAACATCTATTTATTGCTCCTAGCTTATGAAAAGAATCTACTGGTTGCTCCTAAATACACTCGCTCTCCTTTGGAATCACAGAATAATCTGGATATTTGGAGAATATACAGGATGCTGAAAGGAATAAACTAAAATCATATTGATTGGCTGATCATTTTGCATTTGCGTCTATGCTTGCATATTTGAACTTATATTGGTGATATGGGATGCTCCTCCTTAATGGAGATTCATGCCTTTTGACTGCATTTGCTCCCACCAGATGGAATTGATCTCTGTTTGAGTCCATATATGACTTCAAAACATGCACTATGGAAAAAATACTAGTGCTTTAGAATCTTTAAATTCAAATTATTATGTTATGATAAAAGTCAAAACACTGAATAAAAGAGAACGACTATCTTATTTATTTCTCTTAGATTAGCTGAAATTGTTCAATTTTCAATTTGAAGGAGCATTAAGTTTCCCCTTGATAACATCTACAAGGAAGCAACAGAACATGTTTCATAAGACCTAAAGGTTAAAAAACACAATCACCATTAGCCATTCAATTTTCTTTCGAGGTTAAGCCATTCAGGAAACAACACATAGCACAACAATCTCACAGAAAAAGATTAGATAAAACTTACATTTGTGATGTTCTTTTCCAATAGCAAGTTCAATGCCAGAAACTGCTGAGAAAACTGCATAAAAGTCCACAAAAAGTGAATGCTGTCAGAAACTAACAAACACCATAAATTCCAAACTCTTAGTCAATCAATCAACCCATGTCACAATCCCAAGTCAGTTGAAGCCAAAGCCAGTTATATAAATCATTAATACCACACCATTCTATTAAGGTCCAATTCATGTCAATATTAACTAAAATTAGGGATTCTCTAAATCTAATACTTATCCCAATACCGGCTAGCTAGTTTAATCATAAGTGATCGATATTTCCTATACATATCCCTTGCTTGTATTGAGCTCTTTTCCTAACCAAAAATAACAACAATATGTGTTTGTAGAACCTTTGGGGCTATTTTCTCGAGCTCCGTGGAGAGATACCTCGCGCCCCAAGGTATTCTCTATCTACCCAGCTGCATAGATAGAGATATTTACTTCGATAATCTCATCGGTTTTTTTACTTGCAATAACTCGGGATTTAATCTTAAATCTTTGTACAGCAAAAATAATCATATCGAAGGTCAAACCAGAATTGGCCATTCAATCTTACGACAACAACAACAATGACCAAGTAAAATTCCACAAGTGGGGTACTGTCTGGGGAGGGTAGTGTGTACGCAGCCGACCTTACCTAGAGGCAGTTTCCGATAAACCCTCGGCAAATTCAATCTTATGAACTACAAAAAGAACATTGGCATACCTGAAAGAGCAGGTGTGAGGATACCATCTCCAATAACCATACAAGCTCCAAGTAAAGCCAATACAAGCAGAAATCTCTGCAACACTCTATATCTCTCAAGAGTTGACTTAAGTGTGGCACCAAAAGTAGTTGGGGCAGGACTAATTATATCTCTCTTATAACTTGATAACTCTTCATCAGCTAACTGAGAACTGGGCAATGAATTAACCTTAGCATGTCTACAAAGGAGTGAATACAAAGCAAAAGTTCCACCTTCACCATTATCATCAGCTCTAAGTACAATGAACACATACTTTAAAAGTGGAACCAAAGTCAATGTCCAAAACACAAATGATAAAACCCCATATATTTCTTCATTACTCTCTGAATGTGTAATATCATCAGCAAAAGTACTCTTATAAACATATAAAGGTGATGTACTCAAATCCCCATATACAACTCCTAAACTCTGATAAGCCAATGTTAAGATTGTCCTCCAAGATTCTTTCTGCAAACCCAAAAAAAATTATTATAATTCTCATTAAGATTGATCTAAATATCTAAAACTAGCTAAAGTACTAAACTTTTTAACATTTACCTTGTTTCTATTCTGATTAACCCCTGTTTCAAGATCCATAGCAGGTGCTTTTTAAAACCATAAAGATTCCATTTTTACAGCAAATTCAAGAATTGAAACCAAAGAACAGAACTTTCAAGATTATAGGGAAAAAAAGATTCATATAATGGAGAAAAATGGCAGTGGTAGTTGTAGGAGTAGAGTTGAGGGTGGTGGGGTGGTGGGGGTAGGGGGAGCTTAACAATTTGGCAAAATGCAGTTGAACAGCTCAAAGAGAAAATATTTAACACGAAAAGCCACAGAGATATTGGTAAACAAACGATACAGAAAGGTAAAAAAACTCGGAATGAGAGCATCAGAGTAAGAGAATATTTTGGTCAAACACACACTAGAACAAATTTAGGAAGAGTTATTTAATGGATACATTATTTATTTATTTACTTATATGATTTCTTCTTTCTTTATTTTTGAGATAAAAGAAAGGAAAAAATATATGGATATAATTACTCCTATGTATTATGTGTACGTTTCCTTTTCAATTGGCCCTGGGGGAGTTGAAAGCTTGCGGTTTCTGCGAGGGTTGGCTTCTGATAGTTTCCTACTTGTTTTTTTTCTTTTTAATTTTTTATTATTATTAGTATTATATTTTCAAGAATTTAACTTATATATACACCATTTATTTATGAAAAATAATTGTTATGTTAAAAATAAAGCAGGTATCCTGCTACATAGGAAATTTAAACTAAATAGTACTATTAATTAGTGGTGAGGATATTAGGTTTTACAATTGTGAAACCAGATTTAGGTTGTGATTTCTTGACCATTGAATTATGTTAGATTACGTATGCTCTTATATATAGTAAAAGACAAATGATAGTATTTATTGCTTTTTTCCATTTTTATAAACTTGTATTCATTGGGTTTTTTGTTATTTTCTGGAGTGGTAATTTATGCAATTTAACATGAGATCATTTGATGTAAGCTCAGTTGATTTTTTTTTTTGCTTTCCCTTTCGGAGTCCGGTATCTTCATTGGAGCCCGATTATATTCTGTATTTGCGCCGTATAGAGCCTTATTCGGAGTAAAGCGCTCCCTACTAAGGATTTATTCATACACAAGGCTTGAACACGAAATTTCTGATTAAGGGGAACAGTCATATTTCTCAACTATATTTTTTGGTGATAGCTTAGTTGACTTAAGTTCATGAAATTAAAGTGATAGGTTTTTATGTTTTTAATTAATAGTAGTTGTTTCTAGCTATTCCTATATGATTTATGGTAGTGCTTATAATAAATGCACAAATTGAAAGAAAAGTATAGATTTGATAATAACTTACATTTACAATAAATAGGGATCAAACTATATGGTTATATTCATTGATGTTACTGATTAGTGGTGAACCACATGCAATGAACTCTCTTTTCTTTATTTTTATTTAATTTTCTACCTTTTTCTCCTACTTCTTTTTCATCTTTTCCTTTCTTTCAATTGTTTCCACGTTTCTACTTTCACTATCTTTCCCCCGTAAAATTTGTTGTATTTATTCATGAAATTCTATTCTTATCTTCGCCAGAAAAAGACGTGTAATTCAATATTTATCTTACGTGAAGTATAGGAGATCAAAACTTAAGTAGACCAGAAACTGGAAAAGGAAAAAAAATTATATCATTTGGACTTGAAGTTTTAGTTTATTTCTTTTGTTATTTTAGTGTTTGTGAATTAAAATCTGCTATATAAATATATACTCTCATGTTCACTTTTACATGGTACGATTTTTCTTTTCACGCCCCTTAAGAAATAATAAATGAAGTGCATATGATATCCATATTAATTGATGCATATTTTATTAGATTTGAAAAAATATTTTGAAATAAGTAATAAATATTATGTTATAACAAAAGAAATTATCTTTTCTAGATATGCATAAAATGACAAGTAAAAAATAAAAATTTATTTTGCCAAGTAAAAGTGAACGGGGAGAGTATATCAGTAACTAATTTTAGCTTAAATACTCACTGCGTTCACTTTTACTTGTAAGTATGGACTTTGCACTCCCCTTAAAAAATAATAAATGAAGTGTATAATTTACCATGATACCCATATTAATTGATATATATTATTAATGAATTTGAGAAAATAATTTAAAACGAGTAATTAATATTATGTATATAACAGAAAAAAAAAATTTATCTTCTCTTGATATGCTAAAAGTGACAAATAAAAATAAAAATTTAATTTTAAAATACCGGATAAATAAAAGTAAATGAAGGGAGTAATTATTTTTAAACAAAACGGGTCATACAAGGAAAGACAAATTTAGAATAGCAAAATCAAGTAAAAACAGAAATCTAAACTTGCATGCATCATCAAACCATGCTCTTGAAATAGTTGTATTCACTAACTCTAACAATAAAACAAAAGAGTGAATGTGTTTCTATTTTTTAAATTTATAAACTGTAAATTTTGATCAGTTTGCACGTATCTTAACTTATTTCACGAGATATACGTTATATTTTATTTGTACAAAGTAAAATTATAAAGAGCGCTCTCAAATACTTTTTTCGAAAAGAAAGTTAGACCATAAAAACCTTTAATTTTCTGAAGCTTATTTTCCTTTGTCCTTCGTCGTGCTCAATGAAAAACATTAACAACAACAACAACAACAACCCAGTATATTCCCACAAGGTGAGGTCTGGGGAGGGTAATATGTAGACAGGCTTACCTCTACCCGAGAGGGCAGAGAGGCTGTTTCCAATCGACCCTCGGCGCATGGAAAAAAAGGCAAACAAAAACAAAAACCGCATTAGTTACTCCAGCATATACCTCATAAAAATTATCTAAACATAAGATGCATATGTACCGTAAAGAAACAGGCATGCAATGATATCAAAACATTAACTACCACAAATGACTACCAAAAGAGAACACAAACTAATTATCGATGGGCGGCCCTACCACGCCTCACACCCTGAGAAAGGAGTATGAAAAATCTAGAAACCCCTATCCTACAACCCTGATACTAGACCTCCGGACTTTCCTATCAAGGGTCATGTCCTCGGAAATCCGCATCCTGGCCATGTCCTGTCTAATTACCTCTCCCCAGTATCTCTTAGGCCTCCCTATGCCTCGCCTTACACCGACCACCACTAGCCGCTCACAACTCCTCACCGGGGCGTCGGGGCTTCTCCTCCGCACATGCCCGAACCACCGAAGTCTCGCCTCTCGCATCTTCTCATCCACTGGGGCCACCCCCACCTTCTCCCGAATAACTTCGTTCCTAATCTTATCTAACCTGGTGAGCCCGCACATCCACCTAAGCATTCTCATCTCCGCCACCATCATCCTCTGAACGTGAGATTTCTTCACCGGCCAACACTCCGTCCCATACAGCATGGCCGGTCTAACCACAACTCTATAAAACTTCCCCTTGAGTTTCTGTGGCACTTTCTTATCACACAAGACTCCTGATGCAAGCCTCCACTTCGATCACCCCGCCTCTATACGGTGAGTGACATCCCCGTCTATCTCTCCGTCCCCCTGGATCACCGATCCAAGGTATCTGAAACTATCCTTCTTGGCTATGGCCTGAGATCCAATCATCACGCTCTCTCCCACTTCGCTCGACTCAGCGCTAAATTTGCACTCCAGATATTCTCTCTTAGACCTGCTTAGTTTAAACCCCTTAGACTCGAGAGTCTGTCTCCATTCCTCTAGCCTCTCGTTAACACTGACCCTCGTCTCGTCTACCAGGACTATGTCATCAGCAAATAGCATACACCAAGGAACATCCCCTCGAATATGCCGCGTCAAAGCATCCATCACCAAGGCAAACAAGAGGGGGCTAAGCGCAGATCCTTGATGGAGCCCCATTACCACTTGGAAATGATCTGAGTCGCCACCCACTGTCCTGACCCTGGACTTAGCTCCATCGTACATGTCCTTGATTACTCTGATGTAGGCTTCCGGCACGCTCTTAGCCTCCAAGCACCTCCATAGTACCTCCCTAGGGACCTTGTCATACGCCTTCTCCAAGTCGATAAACACCATGTGCGGGTCCTTCTTCATATCCCTGAACTGTTCCACCAATCTCCTGACAAGGTGGATAGCTTCTGTAGTGGACCGGCCCGGCATAAAACCGAACTGGTTCACGGAAATAGATGTCGACTCCCTCACTCTGGCCTCGATCACCCGCTCCCGGACCTTCATGGTGTGGCTTATTAATTTGATGCCCCTATAGTTGTCGCAACACTGGATATCCCCTTTGTTCTTATACAAGAGCACCATTGTACTCCACCTCCACTCCTCTGGCATCCTTTTGGACCTGAAGATCGCACAACAACCTGGTGAGCCACTCCACTCCTGGCTTACCCATGCATTTCCAGAACTCCACCGGGATTTCGTCTGGCCCGGTCGCTCGACCTCTACTCATCCTACGCAAAGCCCCCACGACCTCTTCCACCCTAATGCGCATGCAATACCCTAAGTCTCTATGACGCTCCGAATGCCCCAGTTCCCCTAGTTCTATGGTTTGGTCCCCCTCCTCGTTGAGAAGGTCTCGGAAGTACGCCTGCCATCTCTGTTTGACTTGAGACTCCCCCACCAGGACTCTACCATCTTCATCCTTGATGCACCTAACCCGGTCCAGGTCCCGCGCCTTCCTTTCCCTTACTTTGGCTAACCGAATAACTTCTTGTCCCCGCCTTTCTCCCACAATTCCTCGTACATGCGACCAAAAGCCGCATTTTTAGCCTCCGTGACAGCCAATTTCGCTTCCTTCCTTGCCACCTTATAACTCTCTCTGTTCACCCGTCTTTCTTCCTCGCTTGTGCTCCCTGCCAACTTCGCAAAAGCAGCTTTCTTCACCTCTACTTTTCCTCGCACTACGTCGTTCTACCACCAGTCGCCATGATGTCTGCCTAGATAACCTCTGGTTACCCCAAGCACATCCCGCGCTGCCTCCCTAACCAGATTCGCCGTCTCTGACCACATTGCGTCTGCTACCCCAGAACTTCTCCAAGCTCCACCCTCGACTAACCTTCTCTCAAGCTCCTTGGCTTTCTCTTTAGTCAGAGCACCCCATCTAATTCGCGGTTGGCCCCGAGCACCCATCTGCTTCTTCTTCACCCAGATTCCGACATCCATCACTAGGAGTCTATGAAGGGTTGAAAGGGATTCTCCCGGAATAACCTTGCAGTCCCTGCACAGACCTCTATCGCTCCTTCTAAGAAGTTTCAATGAAAAAAAAAACACACTTCCAAATTCTAATGTAGAAATTTCCTACTTTTTTTCGACCATGAATCCATGCTATATATGCTATAAGAAACTAAACCACGACATCCTTTTAATAGCTATTTTTCCATTATTTTTTTTATTTGTTATTTCAATGTTATACATACCTACTAGGGGGCAAAGTAAATATACAGAAACAAATAAAATAATCTTATGATTAGTGACGATCGACCGACCATAAATTATGTCAACAACTGTCTTCTTGGGCTTTGTATTATGATCATCAATATTTAAGCATAAAATAATGTATTAATTTTCCATCTCGATCTTAAAACATGGTCGAAGCAACTAATGACCGAAGATTATATAATCAATATTTGAATTTTATATTTTATTACAGATCCCCCAGATTCATGATCTCGACCTTAAGCAACCCTAATAAATAATTTGCACCAGATTACGTCATTAGTTTATGCCCCTGCCCACGCTTGAATTTGTTCCTTTTTCTCTTTTCTTTTTTTTAAAAGTTGCCGGCTACATTTATTTAGGTCCGTTTATTTTTATTGTTATAAACAAAATTCAAATATCTGCAGCATTTGGATTGAAAACAAATATTTGGTCGTTTAAGGTCGAATAAAATATGTGCCAAAGATAGCTAACAATATGTTATTTAGGGGGGGGGGGGGGGGGGTGTCTATTAAAATGGAGTAATATAATTTACTCGATAGAAGAGTTCATCTCCTTTCTAGCAACATAGTTCTTAAATAAAAAAGATAAAAAAAGAAGGGATAAATATTCCATATTTACTCTAAGTAAAAAACTAAAGAAACAACACAAATTCTTGCATAAATATTAATGAAACGTCTCCTCTTGGGTGTATATAATTTTTTTTTTTGTGCTTTCCACCCGATGCCCGGTAATCGTATTGAGACTCGATTAAAATCTGATCTGACTATTCGTCAGAAAACCTCATATTAGAAGGTAAAACACTCCCTAACAATAAACAGAGATAGAGTAATTACCGCTTTACTACAACCCTTAATGGTGATATATAGAGTCATCTTCCCATTATACACATGTTTCTTTTAATCAGGGTTCAAAATATAATATGACAAGTTTCAAATGGGTCCATCACCGTGGCCAAATTCATAACACAATAAAATCCAGAATTTTTCAAAAATAGGAGTATATTTTAAAAAGCTAATTAAAAGACACAATTTTTTTATAATTATAATTTTAAAAAAGATCATTAAAAAACTATTCTTCAAGAAATTAAATCAATCAAAATTAAACAAGATGATTGGGATAGAAAGTCTGAATTGGCATGGATAAACTATATATCGGTTCCTATTCATAAAGTTTTTCTCCTACCCATTTTTCCTTTAATGCCCATACCTTGCAACCAAATAACGTGTCACTAAGGGCATTTCCAATAATCACTCTATTTTTTGCATTATTTTTCACTTTAAATTAGTGCTAACATCAAATTTATTCCAATAGTCACACTATTTTTTACACCAAATTTTCTCTCTCTTCTATATTATATTATTATCTTCTATTTACCTTTTATTTATTATTTCCTTCAAACTAATACTACCTTTTTTTTCATATTCATTATATATAATTCACATTCACCACTTATATAATTATTTATTATAAAATTTTACATAAAGGATAAATTAACAAAAAGTAAAATTATTAATAAAACATAAAAAAAAATATTACATCATAGTCAAATTTAATTTATGTACCACATAAATATTTAATTTTCACCTCTATTCTCCCATAAATGCTCGATTAATGCATTATGAAGTGCGAAATGTGAATCTTTATCCTTAATTTTTTTTTGTCAAATTAAACTTATGATTTATGTTTTTAATGTCGAAATGTGCATACTAAACTTATGTTTTATGTTTTTAATATCATTTCAATTTTAATTTATCCTCCTTTTATGTAATTTAATTATAATGTATTTATTTTATATATTGTTCTTTTTAAATAATGGTTATATTTCTTTTTATATAATTATAACAATAATAAGATTAACTTATAATTTTCGATAAATATAATATATACAAAAATTAATATATCAAAAAAGGATATAAATTTAAAATTATAAAAATCTTAATATAAAAGTTAATTATATACAATATATAATTAATTAAAAGTTCAACAATAAAAAAAATGAATAAAATATTATTAAATCAAATATAGAGTAATGAATAGTGTTGCACCAAATTTGGTGCAACACTATTCATGCTCTATAATAGAGCAACAAATAGAGTACCATGAGAGCAATTTTACTCTATTTCCTGCACCAAATTTGGATTTAGTGTAAAAAATAGAGTACCATTAGAGATGACCTAAGCTACTAAAACAAAAGCCTAGCCAAGTCAAGCCAAACCAAATCAAGTCAAGCCAAGCCAAGCCAAAATTCAATCCAAACCAAGCCCAACCAATTCAAGCTAAATTAAGCTATGTTAAGCTAAATGGTTAAGAAAGCTCGAACGGATAGGTAGGTTGGCTAATTAGTTTTAATTGGATAAGCATATATTGTAATTACTAGTTTTTAAATGGGCAGAGAATGAAAAATAGTTTAAGTTCAATGGGTATTTTGCATAAATTACTCTTTCGAAGCTGATTGAAAGACACAACTTTTTTGTATAATTATAATTCAGAAAAGAAATCATAAAATAAAACTATTTTTCAAGATCAAAAGTAAACAAGATGATTGGGTAGAAAGTATAAATAAATTGGCATAGAGTTGACCAAAGAAGGAGCAATATATTTGAAGAGCTGTCACGAACACACGAGCAAATTTGACTAGTAAGATATGCTATGTATGTTTTACCTAACTATTTATAAGTATTTTGTCGCCATAATGGAAAACAAACATACAACTATACAAGTATGATTTTTCTTCAAGATTTAAGAGGAGTCGATGTCTCGTTTTTAAGTTGTCCATAATTGACTACTAAGTTAGTCTGCTTTTGTTCTTCTTTTTTTTCATATATTTTAGTTGGTGATATTATTGAAAAGTTATATGAACTGTATTGGTGGAAAAAGATATACATATGGATTGGATGCCCATTTTCGTTAAAATAATTGTCAAAAGGTTAGTTAACCAACATTAAAATTAAATAAATTAAGTTTCCTCTTGGGAAATAAGAGGGCCGAAGTACCAAATCAAAAAAAAAATGTCTTTCCTTTTTTTTTTCCCACCAATTGTTTTTAATTTCCTCTAAAGAAAAGAAAACACAACAAAAGAGAGGAAACAAAATAATTTTAATTTGGAGAAAGTAGTGTGTACGCAGACCTTACCCCTACTCCGAAGAACTAGAAATACTGTTTCCGACGAAGCTTCGACTCAAATAGATAATTTTACTTTATTATATGATTTTTGTTTGTATAGACGTATAAGTCATGTGTTTGAATTATGTAACTAGCTATTTATCCTCGCGAGGGTAGGTTGCTTACAATCTACTTGGAGTATATCTTTTTGGGTTTGACCCTTATTCAAATTTTATATGAACACAGAATATTTATATATCGAACTACTTTTTTTAATCTTCCATTTGATCTTGAAATGTTAAAATTTCCTACAACCCCTATCTCGACAGCTCTTTTTCTTTACTTTTTATAACAACTTCAAGAAAGAAGCATCAATTCTGTATTATTCTATCAATTTCATTAATAAGTAATATAAATCATCATAAAAGAAAACAATCTAGTCTTTTGGTAAGTAGAATTTTGAAGAATAGATGCTGAGATAGAAATAATTGGTAGGACTCTTTCATTAAAAGAAACGAACTTAGCTAGCTGTCAATGGACAATGAACTTGACGTGAAAATCTACAAATAAATCAAATACTATCAAATCACATGACCTCACGTACACATGTTCTTGACCAAATCTCGCCCACCCCCCAACCCCCTTTCCCCCTCTCCTCCCCAGGCTCCCAAAGAAAATGAAAACAATGACGATGATTGGTGTTGAATAATCTTTAAGTCGGCCTTTGTGCGTCCACTATTAATATTTCATTCGATCCACCTTATATGACCATTTTATTCTTTCATTTTGATTCAAATTAAATACTATTTATTTATATAAGTAAGAAGAAATTAATTTTAATTAAGCTCAACCTATATATGGGGCCATCGAGTAACTCAATCAAGCGCTCAACCTACCATAGCACGACAGCACCTGCAAGCATGGGGTTGCTGGCCCTAATCACCGTGTGCTCTGGGAGGTTGGCAAAATTGCACATAGAAGTGGTAAACAGACGGATCAGATCAGATATGATTCGGGTCGAAAATATATAATAAAAAATACATAAATTATTCGACCCGATTCAGGGGTTAACCGGCGAATAGTATGGGTAACCATATTATCCATGACTTCTTGCATGTGATCCCTTTTTGGAGAATTATTAGAATCAGAAACTCCCAATTTGATGCTTTATAGATGTAAAAGATAGACCCGTTGGTTATCCATTTTCTAAATGGATAATATAATTCTTATCCATATTTGATCCGTTTTTAAAAAGTTTATAATCCAACCCACTTTTAATGGATAATATGAGTGATTACATATTTTCTTTTAACCATTTTATCATCCCTAATTGCACATAAAAAAAGTAATTACAACAAGTCATACTATCTAATTTTTTCTGTCAGAAATATTTTGTATTGTTTATATAGTTTATTACGAACAGTAAGGCAAGCAAACAAGAAACTTAATATGCTTATTTTAATCTAGCCCTTGACTTAGGAAAAAAAATCAACTCACTTCTAATCAAACATTTAAACCTCCCTTCGAAGAACTCGCATACTTGGCTCCTAATAATCTAAAATTTAGTAACGACAACCATTAATCTATGCCATTAACTCAAATTATATGTTTAGTCGAAGTCTAAATGACCATTAATGGTATGCATGTTGTTTCAACCCATAAATTTCATGATTCTCACCATCCAAATATTGATATATGCTCTGAAGTGCCTATAAAACCAAGTCAATTCAGTAGCCTTTCCCAAATATTCTTATACTAGATGATGTACCCGTGCAATGCACGGGCCCAATTATTATTTTTTTATTTTTTATTTTTTTAAATTATTTTAATATTTTTTGGTCTATTGTTAATTACACACTTTCTATACCTTTAGGGAAAGAGGAAAGAGAATATGCTTTTGTATAATAACGTATAGAACCACGATTATATGTATTGTTATTTATCTTTTACATTATATGCATTTTAATTTTCTGAAATCGTATTACTATATCAATTACTTTGAAACACTTGTCGAGTTTGATGCTTTATTATACATCAATTAGATAATCATTCAAGTAGAATTTAAATTATTTCTACATAGGGCCTTTTTTATTTTAAAAAAATTACATTGTTAAGCCTTAAATTAGTTATTATTAAATAGTAATTAAAAAGTCTTGTTGAAAAATAAGTCGTCTTGTATTTTTCTCATTTTTAAATTGAATGATATATAGTTTTATTCTTTTAGTATTCTTTGTGTGTGAATGTATTTTTTTCCTTTTTGCACTAATCAAAATTTAAATAATAAAAATTATTAATATTATTTCCAAATAGTTGATCAAAATGTATTTTTTGTTCTTTGAAATAATAATCATGATTTTTAATTATTAAGATTTTAACAAGAAAATTTGTATTTATTTCTAGTTGAATGACATAACATTATAAATAAATTAATACCTCGATCACTCTAAATACTAATCAAATTGACCACTAATAAAAATATAGCAGTTTTTTTTCTAATTTCATTTGATATGATTGAGATACTATTTATAATGCAATTTTCATCACAATAATAGTATTTGTTGAGACTATTTTAAAAATAATTAATTGTATGTTTGAGCATTTTAAAGTTTATATAATATTGAATTCTTATTGAATAGAGTAGGTACTCAACTAATTTCGGTCATAAAGGGAGAAGTATAATCATGTATGACGATACTTCTCATAATTTCTAATATATAATGATTTTTAAAAGAAAAAATCTCACAAATTATGTCTTAGTTTTTACTTCAGATATTCTCAACTTATTTTTTTTTAGAGAAGGGATACTTATTATACAATTTGAACGAATTTTTTATATTCTATAATAAAAATGGGACTTGAAATTATATTTTATTCTTCAATGATTTTTTCTGAATTTTATAAAGTATTCCAATTGAAATTGCCATTTAATGAGAACTTCGTATAAAATGATATCAATTGATAATGATATAATAACATTTGAATGTAAATCTACATACATTATCACTAATTCTTTTTTTATGAAATCTTCTTTACCTGGAATAGTTAATAAATAATATAATATTTCTTAAGGAGATAATAGAGTTGTCATATATAAATGTATGTGACCTTACATTTTTAATCGGGTGAACATTTGAATAATTAAAAATAACAATTCTAGTTAAAAGAACTTATTGAAAAAAAATAATAACAATTAAGTAATGCATTTAATGAAGATAGTGAAGGTTAAATGGAAAGTGGGGTCCACCTGAAGAATTTAATAGCTTATGGACACGTTAGTTTTGGTTTTCCATATTATTAAGAACTCACAACCAAACTTTTGAGTCTAGCATGCAAACAAATAATGTACTAATATGTTTGAAATGACCATTATGCCCTTGGTCAACCTCCTCTTCTCTTTTCTATATAATAGATACATTTTAGGCCTTTAACTACACCTGAAAAGTGTGGCCTAAACTATCAAGAAGTGTAGCCTTTGATCAAAGGCCACACTTTCCGACCTAAGGCAACGCTTTTTCAGGGGGTGACCTAAACTAGCGTAACTTTTGCCCTAAGGCAACACTTTACAAGTGTGGTCTTAGGTCTTTTTCTAAAAGGGTGGTTGGACCCGTTCAAGGGTTGCCTACGTATCCCGCCTAATGGCGAGGACACAATAGTTAAAGAAGTTGGGGTTAAGGGAGAATCGATGTCAACTACTACAGATCAGGTAAAATTAGCTCTATCAAAGTTAGATGTTCTAGTTTCTTCTATTGATGTTGCACCCTTAGATATTGTTCCACCCATAAGTGATAAACCACGTGTGGAGGAACCTACTGTAGAAATAGACAATGCAACTCATGATGATAGATACCACTAATGTTATGCCTACGATTGAGGGGAAAGGTGATAAAGAACCAGTGAATAAGGAGGCTTCCTATGGTCTCTCTTTCAGTTGGACTGAGGATGAGGATAATGATAAGGTGAGGAAGAAGGAGGAGTGGTGTCTAGTCATAATGAGCATCAAGCTCAGGACATGGCTCATAATACTGATGGGAAGAAAGTGAGAATGACGAAGAATCTGGCAAGGAGAAGGAGAGTGAGACAGAAGATAAGTTAAATGAACATGTGGGGAATTCTAGAGAGAAAGAAAAAGATAGTGAGGAAGAAGATGAATCTAAGAGTGAAGGTGAGGATGAAGAAAAAGGAAGTAAAAGTGATAATACTAAACAAGAGTGTGAGGACGAAAATGCAAGTGGGTAATCTGAAGGCTCTATGGCTATTGGGAACAATGTCATAGCCCTTCAAAAGAAACAAGTGGAGAGAAATGGACCAAAGAAACTAGGTCATTGTTAACTCCTTTTAGTGTGAGGTCAGCAATGATGACAATAATTTACCCCTGTCTGCAGTAGGAAAGAAAGGTAAGAAGGCCCTTATGAAAGCAACAAAGTCAATTACCCCTACAAGAAAAGAAGTGGATCCTCCTGCTAGGACTCATCTCACGAGGAGTAAAAGAAAGGTTGTTAATGAACAAATCATTAAGGAGTCCAAAGGTGCCAAGAGGCCAAGGAGGCAAGTTCCAGTTGTTGAACATGTTGTTGAGTTGGATGAAGAAGATGAGTCTGATTCTACTATAGAAGAAAAGACATCCGCACATAAAAGGAAGGTTGTCACATCTACCAGAGCAGCTACCACATCTAAGAAGGCCAATAAAGGAAATAAAAAGAAGGGTATGCCTACCGTGGTTGATAGTTTCATTGAGTTCAGGAACAGAAAAATGTTGAATGGAAAATTCTTGCAAACACTGATGAGTAAGAGATGTCTCAGTTAGTTGAAAAACTCAATCTACAGGGATGGAAACATATTTTTTCTAAGGTATTCCCTCATGTGTATGTGCTTGCTATGGTGTAATTCTATGCAAACTTCTAATTTGATGGCATAGTGGTCAAGAGTTTTGTAAGGGGGTTTGAGATGTAAATTGATGCTGAAGAGCTTGGTATGCTTCTAAATATTCCCTCTTTAGGTTTTGACAACTACTTGAAGAAAAAGTGGCCAGCCATAGACAATGATGTGGACACAGGAAATTGTGGTCATATGAAAGTTCTCTTAGAAGTTTGAGTTAGATGCTCCCTAGAAGGTGTACAAGATAGATATGACTCCCTTTTACAAGCTCTTATTTCACTTTGTGAACTTATGCGTATTGTAGAGATCTGATAGGAGGCATGAGGCTACCATGCAGGACATAGTTGTGATGGAACTTCTTGACATGGTATAGCTATAAAACCCACAACTTAATGATTTAGCACATGGCATAGGCTACAGACACTTCCAAGCCTAAGTATGTTATGCCTTATGGCTTCATGTTAACTAAGCTATTTGATAAGCTAAATATTACATTTCCTGAGCTTAAATTTGGAAATAATAGTGATGTTCTGGATGTTGTTACCGTTAAGCAGTATGGCTATGAGGAGATCAAGGCTACGGATCCAACAGGTTCTGCTATTCTACCTAGCTCTTGAGGAGAATGCCAAGCTTAGAGAAGATAATAATGAATGGAGAAAAAAAACCAGGAAGTTTAGGGAAGAGCTCCTAAGGGACCAAGAGGCTCATGCCCAAGAAATTTCTACCCTTGTGAAAGCCTTGTCGACATCTTCCTCTAACCCTTAACCCTGGTCCTTCACCCTCTATCTTCAGTCTATTTTGTTATCCCAGCAATGTTTTAGTTCTTGTTTTTTTGTTCTAGTTCTGAGTAGGCAACATGATGTTTAATTTATTTTGCTATAATGTTTTGAGTTAAGGCCCTAAGCTTAATTCGGAACTGCTAAACATAATCTCTTAAAAATGTTTTAATGCTTTAGACATGGTTATATCTGCACTTAACGGGAAGTTCTATAGAGTGGTGGTTAGACCGACTATGTTGTATGGAGCTGAGTGTTGTCCCGTAAGTCCAATGTCAAAAAGATAAAAGTAGCTGAAATGAAGATGTTGATATAGATGTGGGGGTATACCAGGAAAGACACGATTAGGAATAAAATTATTAGGGACAAGGTACGGGGGGCATCTGTTGAGGAAAAGTTGTAGGAATCGAGGCTGAGATGGTTTGGGCATGTAAAGAGGAGAGACGTAGATGCTTTATTCAGGAGGTGCGATACGTTGTCCATGGAAGGTCTGAGAAAATAAAGGGGTAGGCCTAAGAAGTATTGGGGAAAGGTAAATAGGTATGACATGTCATTCAGCTTACCAAAGATATAACCCACGATAGAAAGGTGTGGAGGTCGAGGATTAGAGTTGTAGGTTGATAGATAGTAGTGTGTTCCACCTAGGCTGACCAATAGTACTAGGACTATTTTTGCAATTTCCTATTTATGTTTATTTATTATTAAATATTGTGGCATTCATGCCCATTACCATGTTACATTAGTGCTACTATTCTTTGCTACTTGGTTGCTTTATCTTCACTGTTCCTTGAGCCGATAGTCTATCTGAAATAGCCTTTCTATCTCTATAAGGTAGGGGTAGGGTCTGTGTACGCATTTCCCTCCCCACACCCAATTTATGGGATCAAGCTGGGTTTGTTATTGTTGTGGTTATTGTTGTTAATTCTTGTGCTTTGGTGGTAGCCTAAATGACCATGAATCTTTCATTAACTGTGGTTAAGCTATCTAACATCTTTTTATTTTCTTCGATGAAGCCAAAATGGAAAGATAGAGTTGAGGGTGTTAGTGTTGATGTGCCAATTATGTGCTTCCTGTACATATATTGTACCTGTTCTAGGGGTGATATGAGCTGATGGTGATTACCTGGTTTTAATATGCACAAAGTTTGTCATCATCAAAAAATGAGAATTTGTTAAGTATTGTGGTTTTGATGATTAACAATATTTGTTCAGATAAAATGCTTTAAGAACCAGGTCCTCAACCTAGCTGCTTATTTTCTCTAAGAACCAGCTCCTCAAGGTTAAGAACTGGCTCTTCAAGATTAATGATTGCACGTTTTTTCAAGATAGTAACTTTACCTTAAAGTTACCCAAGTCTAATTTTATTGGAAGAGGACTGCTAAACATGATAAAGGTTGTTATCCAAGAAGGTACATTTGTATAAGTGAGAGACAAGAGTCCAAAGACTTGTGGAGTCCTTGGAGTAGTAGAAATCCTATCAAATGAGAAGCTGACTACGCATAGGACTCTTAATAGATCTCCGAGTCTAGAGAGTTTAAATACTATCTTATTAGACTGTTGGGTTCATCCTTTTGCACATCAACTGACGAACTACATTTTCATGTACCAGTGTTGTGTTCTTCTTGAGTCAGTCTAGTAAATTTGTTTTAGGAAATTGAGTTGTAAGCAAAATGTCATATACAATTAGTTAGTTGAAGTGAGCGTTTGGTTTTGCAAGTTACAGTAACTTGTAAATCAAATAGTTGAAGTATGAAAACTTGAGAGTATTGAGTTATAGATTTGTCAATACATTTGACTCATTTTTCTAGTGAAGTTGAAGTTAAAATCCTACATGGTAGGTCATAATTTTTTGCCTTCTGAGCCGGGTGATTTTCTATGTAAAATTATTGTATTTACTTTACTGCTTATTTTACTTTATGCATAAGAAGTAAGGTAACGAACCAAATTTTTTAGTAATCCATAAATCAATTTACAAAGGGAAAGTTGTTCTGTATCAAGTACTATATGAAAAAAGTACTACATGGGCAAATTTAATCTTTTGTGTAGCGATTGAATTTGTGGTAACTTGAGCATAAAGAGTCTGATTATCAACATTATTAACTACATATTTGTTTGATTCAATTTTTTAAAACTCTTTTTAAGCAAATCAATCAAAGATGAAAAAGGTAAATCGTTGTCGAAGATAATAAACTCTCGGATCATTATTGCAGAAAGATAATAGAGGTATATAGAGGGAAAAAGATAAAGAGATCATAAACGTAGAGCGAGAGAGTAATTTTGTATCTCCAAAAATTTACCTATAACAAGTCTTAAAATACCCCTTATATACTCGGGGGTTTCTGCTAATCCTGAGGACGACGAATTAAGGATTGTCTACTGTGACAAATCTAACAACGATGCGAGGACATAACCTCTTCCATCTCTAGGTCATTCCCTTATACCAACTCATGGGTTTGCGGTTGCCTGTCATGGTAGCTATAGGCCGTAGTTGGTCACATTCAGACCCATACAGTTAGTCTCTCCACTCGTTGAGGTTGCAACGGGATGCGTCCTTGGTGAATCGACATGATGCCTCTATTAGGAAGGATTCGAATCATCGAAATATGATGACACGACCAGTAAGAGGTGATATACTTGTTTGGTGGGATGATTAGATATACACGCCACCTTTGGTGACATCAGATCTACATGCGTCATCATTGTGTGGGTTTTCAAGGCAGAAAGGCTGATGATTTTGTGCTTGGTTTCCTACGCTGATTTGAAGCCTACTGCCTTGATTCGGGCACCACCCGACCCTATAAATAGGTGAAACATTCAATTTAATCAAAAGTTTAGCCATTCTTGAGAGTTCTCTAACCTTCTTCTTCTGTTTGCACATTTCCTCATTTTCATTCCTCACCTGAAGTCTTCTTTTTTTTTTCTCTCCATTTTCGTGGCTTTGTTTCTTTATACAAAATCATACCGAGGTCCCGTCGCACTAATGAGGAGGTTCTTGAGATCACTTCGATGAGTGCAGTACCTTTATACGATAGCGAAGATGTGGAGATTGAAGATGATGATAGTCCCCTCACAGTGGAGGCATTACTACCGAGTCATACCTTTTCTTAGAGTAAATTCAACAAGGACCCACCCATTACTCCGAGCCCCGTGTTTTCAGAGATAGATCAGACTCATCTCGATGCTCTTCACATAAATATGGTATCCAAGACTATGTAGAGATGGCTCTGGCGGAGGGGGATTATTTTGACATTCATAGGCCCGAGTATTGTGCCTTCTATGAATACCCTTTCATGATCGGATATACCCTTCCTCTCTTTCCTCTGGCGAACGAGTTCTGTAGATTCAATTATATTTGCCCAGCTTAGGTCATGCCATAAACACCCATGGTGCTTCTGCTGTTGGCTAAATACGCAAAATTAGCCGAGTGTGACATCTCCGTGCATCATTTCTTACACTTATTTCACCCGGTTTCCTTAGGGGGGCCATGATGCACCTGAGACTTCGCGGCACAAAAGGGTTGGTGGTCTGGATGGATGACTGAGCGAGTCGTAAATATTGGCATATGTATTTCTTCATCAAGAGCAAACACGTGGTCTCTAACCCCTCCGATTTTCTAGAGAGGTGGAATAAAATTCATAAGTACCGTACTTTATTAGACTCTCCATCTTTAGCAAAAATATTGCTTCTGATCGCTTCTTTTGTAGCTATGGTTTGTCCACCCCAGCTCGTTACCAGTCTCAGGAATTAGGTCACTGGTTTGCTGCCCCATGCAGAAGAGACTCGAACTTGGACTGCCTTCGTACAACACTATGGCCCTAAGGTTTCCTCAGGTAAACTCCTAATTTGCTATGTCGGTGGTCATGTTACCCTGCCTAACCATATAATTCTTTATGACGATAGGTCGGGGAGCTTCTAGGAGAAGGGCACTAGTCACTGCTTTTAAATGACCTGCTGCTGCCGCGGACACTCAAGGTGTTTTGTGTGCATCTATTCGGGACGGTCGTTCTTTACTTCTTCAACAGGGGACCACATCTGTCACCGCAACTATGAGAGATACGACCTTGTTGGTGCCAGCCCCTCATGTTGTCAATGAATCTTCTAGTAGTGATGAGTCGTTAAAGAGAAAAAAGAGAAGACTAGAGCTGGGAAAGGGGGTGGCCACTGAAGCTGATGGGAATGGAGCATCTCGGATGGACCCAGTGCCAGTTTTTATAGTTGACTCCATTTTGTCAGGGAGATCAACCCACAAGGAGAGAGTCGACCCTCAAGCTAGTTCGGCACGTTCCGCTGAAGGGGATGCATCATCCAATATCAGAGAGCCTCATGTGGAAGCAGACGGGTTGGGTTCTAACATCCTGAGGACATCAACGAGTTTTTAAGTTGCCATACCCATATGGAAGTGAGAACGGACGGGTCTGGCCGTCACGTGATAATTTTGGGGGGCTACAACTTGCTGCTGAATAGCAAGCAGGTTGCTTCAGCGCTCGCTTCTTGTGCACCGCTCCTGAGAACAAGATGCTTGAGACGATGAATGACGCAAAGCTATCTCGGAAGGTCGCTGGCATGGCCTTATAGGTAGGTTCGTTTTACTTTTCTTTGTGTCGTGGGATTGGTATGGAAATGGCGTGTTTAACTTTGCTCTCTTTTTGTCAGACTCTCATCTTGGAGGTGGAGAGATATCATTGTGAACGAAAGAGGATGGACCTCTACGAGAAGATATCGACAAAATACCAGTAGTACCGTGCTAAGCACCGAGCGATGGCCAACATCTACTATAAGGATCCTGAGTTCCAAGTGTTTCGTGTGGGGCTTAAGCAGCGGGAGGCCCAATTGGAGCGTAGGCTGCCATAGCTAGAGCCGAGGGATGAGGAGCTCGTGAGGGCTATTGCTCGTAACAACGAGATAGAGGCACTTCTTAAGGTGAGGGAGGATAAGATTGAGCTGTGTCAATAGGTGACGGCAGAGAATGCCGACCTACAGCTGAAGGTGGCCGGCTTGAACACTGAGATGACTGCCAAGACATTGGAGATCGACAGACTCAAAGGTGAGTTAAATGCTAATGCTAATAAGTTAGCCGCCGACATTTCTGAGACGGTCTCATTAGAAGATTCCCTCTGCATATCAAGATCGGAAATTACCTAGGAAAGAGAGGCCTCCGATCATCGGGTTGTAGAGCTCAAAAGGCGTATTGGGGAGTTAGGGGCAGATTTGTCCGCGTTGCAAAGGCAAGCGGCTCCACCGAGGGCAGATGAAACAGATCGCCATTCTAGGCCCTCCATATATCATCCTCCGGCTGGTGAGGGCTTGACTCATTACTTGTATGAGATGTGGGTTTATGCGGAGGCTCGACTCAATGTATGTAGAGCTTTTCATACTGATAGGCGGGTGACAAAGGCGAAGGTTCAGATAGAGCACACTGAAGCACGTACAACTCGTGAGTCGTATGGGTACGACCATACCACTCCTAATGGGGAGGGTGCCTCCTCTGATGATGCGAACTACCTTGATTCAGACTCGTGGTATGAAGATACCTATTCTGTTGGAGTCGACAAGTAGTTTTTGTTAGTTCATTTTATTTGAGAATTTTCGGATATGGGTTGTACTAGATCCTGTCCGTAGGGACGAATGTAAATAATATTTTTGTTGTAATATAAACTTCACTTTGGTCGCTTTGTTTTTTTTGCCATTTTTCCTTTTTGTTTATTGCATGATACTTAGTCTCCGTGACTATCATTAAAAATACATTTTGTCGTGGTTCGATCGAGGTCGAACTAATGTCGATGGCGTTAGCCATTGGGTGCTTTTTTGATCGCGGTTGAAGTAGTATCCGTCGTTGTTCGAATGAGGTCGAATTAATGACAATGGCCTTGGCCATTGGGATATTTCTTCGAGTGTGGTCGAAGTAGTATCTATCGTGGTTCGAATGAGGTCGAAATAATGTCGATGGCCTTGGCCACTGGGATGTTGCTTCGATCGTAGTCTAAGTAGTATTCACTATAGTTCGAACAGGGCCTAATTAATGTCGATGAACTTGGCCATTGGGATATTTCTTCGACTGTGGTCGAAGTAGTATCTATCGTGGTTCGAATGAGGTCGAATTAATGTCGATGGCCTTGGCCAGTGGGATATTGCTTCGATCGTAGTCAAAGTAGTATCCATTGTGGTTCAAATGAGGTCGAACTAATGTTGATGGACTTGGGCATTGGGATGTTGCATCGACCGTGGTCGAAGTAGTATCTGTCGTGGTTCGGACGAGGTCGAATTAATGTTGATGAACTTGGGCATTGGGATGTTGTGTTTCATATAATGGATATTTCTATTCAATAATGTAGAATACTTGTTCATACAATGGAAATTTGTGTTTATACAATGAAGATTGAATTGTTTAGTCCCTTTATTACTTCGGCCTACAGATCGTGACGACGGGCCGCAGTGATGAACAGTCCACCGATCTACTGGGTATCCCCTTCGCCGCCTCGTTAAAAAACCTCCCCGAGAAAACCTGTTTGGGATAAAACTCGGGTGAGGGAAAAAGAGTATGACTTAGGCGACACCTTTCAGAAGTGGAAGTATTTGAGATGGGCAACGTTCCAATTATTTTGGAGCAGTTTGCCCTCAATTGTTTCGAGTTGGAATGCTCCTTTGTTTGCCGTTTCTATGATATTATACGGTTCGTCCTAGTTGGTTCCTAATTTTCCCTCATTCGGGTCTTTTAACGCTAATGTTTTGGCCTTGAGGACGTAGTCGATGATTCTGAGTGATCTTACCTTTGATTTTTTATTGTAGTATCTCTCTAATTGCTGCTTCTGGGCTATCATTCTTATGTGGGCCATGTATCTCCATTCACCAACTTCATCTAGGTCTTGCAACCTACATTCATCGTTATCCGCTCTACTTGTATGGGAGTATCTCAAATTGGGTTCCCCGATTTCGATGGGTATGGCTACATCGGTCTCGTAGACCAATGAGTATGGCATTTCTCCCGTGCTGGACTTTGGCATAGTTTGATATGCCCATAATACTTCAGGTAGAAGTTCTTTCCATATCCATTTAGTTTTTTGATATTCTTTTTCAATATGTTTAATATTACTTTATTGGAGGACTCGGCTTGGCCGTTGGCAGCGGGATGATATGGTATCGAGATTTTTCGCTTGATGTGCCATTTTTCTAAGAACTCTGTCGTTCTCTTTTCGATAAACTAGGATCCATTACTGTAGCTGATTTCTTTGGGGATACCGAAGTGGCATATGATATTTTTTCATATAAAGGCGATGACCTCCTATTCGTGTATTTGAGTGTATGAACCTACTTCCACCAATTTAGAGAAATAGTCAGTTAAAACCAAAAGAAAACGTACCTTTCCTTGTCCCTTTAGCAGAGGACCGACTATGTCCATCTCCCACTTTATGAAATGCCATGTGAAGGTGACCGAATGGAGAAATTCTCCTTCTTGATATATCACATGGGCGTACATTTAGCATTGTTCGCATCTCCGGACATAGTCTGCTGCTTCATTTTTCATAGTAGGCCAATTATAGCCAACACGAATAAGGCATCGAACGAGGATGTGATTCCCTGTATGGGTGCTGCAATGACCTTTGTGGACTTCCTCTAGTACTTGCCTTATTTGGTGCGGTCCGTGAAATTTGGCTAGGGGGCCACCAAATGTTCTCTTGTAGAGGTCATGATTTACCAGGCTGTATGTAGATGCTTGTGTTCCGCGTTTCTTGGCTTATTTTTTGTCTTGCAGGAGTGTATCATCCTGTAAGTAGAACACAAGGCAGTTACGCTAGTCCCAAGTTAGATCCAGGGAGAGTACCTCGACGTGGTCTATGGACGAATGTAGGACAGTGACCATGTTCTCGTTGTTAATATTCTTGGTGGCCGCAGCTAATTTGGCGAGGCCATCCACTTTAATATTTTATGCTCTAGGGATCTGGTGGAAGTGGCATTCATTGAACTACGGTAGTAGCTTATAGATTTCCAACTGATATCTCTGTAGTCTTTGCTATTTGATTTAGAAAATCCCGGTGACTTGATTTACAATGATTTGAGAGTTGCAGTGGAGGATGAGCCGCCGAGCACCCTATTTGAAGGATAAATTCAGACGTACAATCAGAGCCTCATACTCGGCCTGGTTGTTCGTCATCTCATGCCATCATATGGACTGGCAAATTACTTCGCCCAAATTTCAAGGATAGTCCTTGTCCCGGTCCCGAGACGTTTGAAGCATCGTCAGTGTAGAGGATCCAGAGGTTGATACATAAGGAAGCGCAAAGCTTCTTGTTCCGTCACTGGCAATATCTCTGCACTAAAGTCAGCGACGAAATCAGCAAGTGCATGCGACTTGATAGCAGTTCACGATTGGTAAGTTATGCACGTTGAGTTCTATTTCCCATTTGGAGAGTTTGCCTGAGAGCTCGGGTTTATGCAGGATGATAATAGGTAAATTTGACTATAATTATACCCTAAATAATCACACTTTGTTATGGAATTAATGTTGTTTATGAGGACAAAATGCTTTGATTAGTGTTCGATTGTGTTTTATAGGTACATGTGATACATTGGATGCCATAAAGAGCTATTTTGGAGTCCTAGGTTGATGAAAAGGCCAAAAGAAGAGCTAAAGTGAAGAGGTCCTGAAGAAGCAGGGAAGAATCAGACGCACTGTTCATCCGCGGTTCACTCGCGGCTGCGGATGAACCGCGAATAATGAAGCCCTCTGAAGTTTGCCTGTTCGCGGTCTGCTCGCGGCCGCGAACGAACCGCGGAAGGTTCCGCAGAAGCAATCCCAAATAGACTCGAATTTAGTTTTAAAGCCCTAAAACCTCTATACAAACTCCTAGTTTGCCCCCATAGAGGCATGTAATCTATTATTCATTACTTTTGCAAGGTTTTTAGTAAGAGAGATTCCTCTCAAACTCTTTCTTTTATTTTATATCAATTATTTCTTTATGATTTCAATTATTGTTCTTGTTACATCAAGTATGAGTAGCTAAATTCTTTTCTAAGGTTTTGATGGAACCTATTGAGTGATGAACTTATCGTTTATGTGATTATAAATTGTGACTTAGATTTCTATTTGTTCAACTTCGTTCTTGTTGTAGTTAATTGGTAGACGTCCCAATTAGCGGTGCCTATTTAGTGTGCATAACTTGGAAAAGAGTGCATATTTAGGTTTATTGTTGAACAACATCACACCTAGGTTATTGGAGGAATCTATAACTTTAGGCGTAAAGACGGGGTTAGGAATAACGAAGTCTTGGGTGCAATCTTAAGTGAACTATTCAAATTAAAGCTAGCTAGGGTAGCTCGGGAGAGTGCACTAGTAAATTATTGTAATTGCTCGGGAGAGGGTTACGATACACATAGCGTTCATGATTGATAGAATATATTAACAATTTGTATGAGCATAACGATAAGGGATTCCATCGATAGGGAAATCAATACCTTAGTCCTTCTCATAATATTCTTTTTACTCTATATTCAATTCTTTCCTTCAAGCATTCTTAATTATTGCAAAGTAGATAGTCGAAAATCACACAAAGATATATTCAAAGTTTGGGAACTTGATTCGGAAGTACTTTTGGGGTTGTGATAGTTGCAATTGGTAGGTTAATTCTCCGTGGGATCGATCTTGGACTTATTAGACCAAGTTATATTGACTACGACCGTTGCTTGGACGTGAATCAATTTTGGCGCCGTTGCCGGGGAATTAACGGAATTATCAATTGCCATTGCCAGAACTTCAAGATTCTTGTGTATTCGGGTTCTTTCTACACTCTACATTGAATATTTTGACGTTTGTTGATTTGGGTATTCAGGTGCATGCCTAGAAAATCTGCAAGGACTGGAGAACTAATTGAAGGACTCTTAGACCCCGAGCAAACCTTCCGGGCACGTAACAAAGCCATCAAACAAATTCAACAATCTCAACAACCAATCAAGCTAGACTTCGACATGGGTGACATAAACGCTCAAAACCAGCAAGCCGGGCTAAATATGCAAGAGGCACAGGAGGCACAAAAAGGTGCACTGTTTGACTGGGCACAACCCATAGCAGATAATTCAGCAACTGCCATCGTTGTGCCAGCAATTCAAGCTGAGTCTTTTCAGATTACTAACAATATGCTTCACTTGTTGCAAAACAAGGGATTATTCTTTGGGTCTCAGGTTGAAGATCCACAGCAGCACCTTAAGAACTTTCTATCAATATGCAAAACACAAAGGCAACCGAATGTAACTCCGGAAGCTATCAGATTACTACTCTTTCCGTTCTCAGTTACAGGAGCAGCACAAATATGGATAAACTCACTCCGAATAAACTCCATTGCAACGTGGGATGAGTTAGTCAAACAATTCCACAACAAGTTTCATCCACCCAACAAAACAGCTCAACAAATTGATGAGATTGTGAGCTTCAAACAGAAACCAATGGAAACATTACATGAAACTTGGGGCAGATTCAAAGGTATGCTTGTTATGTGTCCTCACCATGGGATTCTTGAGCAGATGTTGGGTCAAAGGTTCTACATGGGGCTTTCAGATAGTATGAAGAATATTGTAGATGCTTCAGCAGGTGGGGCTTTTCTGAGCAAGACTTGGAGAGAGGGCCAAAATTTGCTAGACAAGATGGCTCAAAATTCCGGGTGGACGTCCAGGAATGCTCCTATCACACCAGTAGTACACTCTGTACCTCTGGATCCATCCAACACTCTGGAGGAGAACGTGGCAACTTTATTGACACAAATGAGCATCCTGACAAAGAAGGTGGAAGAATCAGGGGTTAAGCAACAAGTTCACATTGTAGATACTACCAATGGTGGTTTATGCACATCTTGCATTAGCCAACCCATAGGTAATCCATGGGCTGCAGACCAAGAACATCATCACCAGCATGAGGATATGAACTATGTGGCTAACTATGGAGGGCAGCGACAAGGTAATCAAAACTGGGGCCAACAGGCTCCAATGCAGTACAGACCTCCCCGACCACAATTTAATGCAGCAGGTATGAGGCCACCACACAACATGGCACTATATCCTAGACCTCATAAATTTCGGCAATCAGCAGCAGGGATATCATCCACCTCCACCACAGCATGGGGGTAGACATGACGATGGGTTCGCAGAATTGAAAGCTATGATGCAGCGGGTAATTGGGTCAAATGCCAAAACCAATGAAAGAATAAATGCACATGATGCAGCGATCAAAAATATGGAAGTGCGGATGGGCCAGATTGCTATGTCACTTAACAATCGTCCTCAAGGGACATTGCCTGCAGATACACAAACAAACCCAAAGGACCAAATCCCAAAGCAAATGATGGCAGTGACTCTGAGAAGCGGTAGAGATCTTGATGCTGAGAATGAAAGTGAGAAAATTGACAGACAGGCTGAGACATCCACTCCATTGCCCATTGAACTGGATGAGTCCACAGGGTTGACAGAAGTCACAGTCCAACCAATTGTTGAAAATAAAGAAACAAAACAGGGAACGGAGAAAGTAACAGAACATGTAGAGCAACAGATTGATGAGAAAGTAATAGAAAAAGAAAAATCCCAAGTCACCGGGAAGAAGAGGCCTCCACCACCATTCTCCCAAAGGTTGGCCAAACATCAGAAAGAGGAGCGATACAAAAAGTTCTTCGACATGCTCAAGCAAATCCAGGTAAAGATCCCATTAATTGAAGCTTTAAAAGAAATGCCTGGTTATGCTAAGATAATGAAAGATTTGATGTCACGAAAATTTGATTTCCAAGACTTGGCCACAGTTACACTCACCCAGACTTGTAGTGTAGTGGTCTCTAGACCCATTGCTGAGAACTATCTGATCCAGGTAGTTTCACCATCCCATGCACTATAGGGAATTATGCCTTTGCTAAGGCTTTATGTGATTTGGGGCAAGCATTAATCTCATGCCCTTAGTTGTCTATAAGAGGTTAGGCATTGGGAGAACCAGACCCACCTCTATGCTTTTACAGCTTGTTGACAGGACGGTTAAGCGTCCATTTGGCATTATAGATGATGTGCTAATCCAGGTTGGGAAGTTTGTGTTTCCCGCCGATTTTGTTATTCTTGATTGCAAGGTCGACGAAGAAATTCCCATAATCCTGGGAAGACCATTCCTAGCCACCGGGAGAGCCATAATTGATTGTGAAACTAGGGAACTCAAGATGAGGTTGAATGATGAGGAGATCATCTTCAATGTGCAAAAATCCATGAGGCGTCCCAGTGAGTTTGCAAATTGCTCTCTAATTGATGCGGTTGATGTGATAGTGGAGGCCGACGATGCGGAATTGACTATTTATGATCCACTTCAAGCATGCCTGATGAACATGGAAGAGGTAAACGGTGAAAGTTTGGCCGAATGGGTATTATCTTTGGAAGGCAAGGGATTCTGGCAGAGAAAGCTCGAATTCGAACCTCTACACTTAGAGAAAAGAGAAAGCCCACGAGCAAAGCCATCCATAGAAGAGCCACCGAAGCTTGAACCTAAACCACTACCATCACATCTCAGGTATGAGTATCTAGGTCCTAACTCCACGTTACCTGTTATTATCTCATCTGGTTTGTTAGATGTGCAGGCTTAAAAGCTGATACAGGTACTAAAAGAATGCAAGACTGCCATTGGGTGGACCATGGCAGTCATAAAGGGGTTCAGCCCCGCATACTCCATGAAAAAGATTCTCCCAGAAGAGGGACACAAACCCTCCAGGAAACGCAAAAGAAGGTTGAACCCAAATATGAAGGATAGGGTGAAAAAGAAAGTGATAAAGTGGTTAGACACGGGGTAGATCCCAGGTAAGTTTTCTCACTCTTCTGTGCTATACATGTATTATCATGCCATGAGGACATGGCATGATTTTAAGTGTGGGGTGGGAGACTTATCTTGTATTGTATATTGTATATAGTAGATGTAGCTGTAAATTATATTAGCTGGCTTGGCCCGATGATGGACACTTGGCGACGGGTTTCTTAAGGGTCTAAGTCGGAATAAAAACACAAAAAAAATTTGAAAATTTGAAAAAATACAAAAATATGAGTAGAGGACTCTTCCTTATGACGGACTATTTAGGACAAGTACTCTTGAGGGAAGTAGTCCACATAGAAATTTTTCTTTCTTTTATTTTCTTTTTCTAGGTAGTGTATCACCTCCCCCTTGGTTTTTCTTTTGACCACGGTTCTTTTCCAAGGGTTTTTATTTGAACCGGGTTAGGTAGATTTTCCTTTTCTTAGGATTAGAGGACAAAGGGCAACATGTAACCCCGAATATGCACATTAGCAAAAGCGTAAATTGAACTTGAGAATGTATCTTCTAAGCTTGATTGTAGAATCTCAATATGCCTTAAATTGCACAATAATGCTTGCTTGAACATCGATAGGACTTTGTAGATAAACTGAATTCCAAACGAGTTGCATGCCATGTGTGTGTGAGGTTTTTACTTACATTGTATGTTGTACATGATTCCTAGAACTTGCCCTGAGTGTTTGCAAAGCGAAATAGAAGTTGTTTGGTTGTAGAAAGGATAGAGGCATTTCTTTGTGCAACCCCATATACCAATAAACATGAATTCACCCGTTCATTATATCTTAGTTAACCCCTTTGAGCTTAAAGCCTATTCTTTGATAACCCTTGAATGTTCTTCAAATTATTATATTTGTTCTACTTTACCTCCTAGAAGCACTTGTATTGTAATGAATATGCAAAAGTTTAAGTGTGGGGTGAAGGGAAATTGAAAAGGGAAAATCAAGAATGAATGGTAGAAAATATTGAGCTGGTCAAAATAATGTAAATGTATTACAAGGCAATGAAAAATATTATGAGAAAAAGAGCTATATTGAATAAAATTTTAGAAAGGCCAGCTACATCAATAAAAGAAAAGTGGGGGTTAAACAAATTGAAGAAAGGTGAATGTATGTTTATGGGAGACAAAAGGAAGTGAACAAAAAGGGAAGTTGTGAAAAAGAAAAGAAAAGTGCTTAGGGAGGCTAGTCACTATAACCAAAAGTATCCTACCCGTCTCATAGCCTACATTACAACCCTTAAAGACCTCTTGATCTATGATTGAATAACTCGATTAGTGGAGTATTACACTAGGGGCAAGCCTATGGTGTGTCTATATGCATATGAATGTTCTTTGTTGAGAGTGAGTGACTTTTTCCGATATTTATAAGTTCCATATATCTGAATTGTTAATGTGTGGGAACTTCTCTCAATAAATTTGGTGAGGGCATGTAATTCAAGAGGAAAAATATAAATTTGCAAGTTTTTGGTAATAAGTAGAGTAAGTGATAATGTGCTGGCATGAGAGTTTACGGTTAAGTAAAGATTATGCATATCTTAAGTTGTTCATGTATAATAGTTTTTGTGACATACTTTGGGGGAGACAAATTTTTGTTAATTGGCCTAAAGTGTGATTAAAAATTGCTCGAGGACGAGCAAAGGTTTAAGTGTGGGGTATTGATAATAGGTAAATTTGACTATAATTATACCTTAAATAATCACACTTTGTTATGGAATTAATGTTGTTTATGAGGACAAACTGCTTTGATTAGTGTTCGATTGTGTTTTACAAGTACATGTGATACATTAGATGCCATAAAGAGCTATTTTGGAGTCCTAGGTTGATGAAAAGGCCAAAAGAAGAGCTAAAGTGAAGAGGTCTGGAAGAAGCAGTGAAGAATCAGAAGTACTGTTCATCCGCGGTTCACTCGCGGCCGCGGATGAACCGCGAAAAAAGAAGGCCTCTGAAGTTTGACTGTTCGCGGTCCGCTCGCGGCCGCGAACGAACTGCGGAAGTCGCCACAGCAGTAATCCCAATTGGACTCAAACTTAGTTTTTAATCCCTAAAACCTCTATATAAACTCCTAGTTTGCCCCATAGAGGCATGTAATCTATTATTCATTACTTTTGCAAGGTTTTTAGTAAGGAGATTCCTCTCAAACTCTTTCTTTTATTTTATATCAATTATTTCTTTATGATTTCATTTATTGTTCTTCTTACATCAAGTATGAGTAGCTAAATTCTTTTCTAAGGTTTTGATGGAACCTATTGAGTGATGAACTTATCGTTTATGTGATTACAAATTGTGACTTAGATTTCTATTTGTTCAACTTCGTTCTTGTTGTAGTTAATTGGTAGACGTCCCAATTAGCGGTGCCTATTTAGTGTGCATAACTTGGAAAAGAGTGCATATTTAGGTTTATTGTTGAACAACACCACACCTAGGTTATTGGAGGAATCTATAACTTTAGGCGTAAAGACGGAGTTAGGAATAACGAAGTCTTGGGTGCAATCTTAAGTGAACTATTCAAATTAAAGCTAGCTAGGGTAGCTCGGGAGAGTGCACTAGTAAATTATTGTAATTGCTTGGGAGAGGGTTACGATACACATAGCGTTCATGATTGATAGAATATATTAACAATTTGTATGAGCATAACGATAAGGGATTCCATCAATAGGGGAAATCAATACCTTAGTCCTTCTCATAATATTCTTTTTACTCTATATTCAATTCTTTCCTTCAAGCATTCTTAATTATTGCAAAGTAGATAGTCGAAAATCACACAAAGATATATTCAAAGTTTGGGAACTTGATTCGGAAGTACTTTGGGGTTGTGATAGTTGCAATTGGTAGGTTAATTCTCTGTGGGATCGATCTTGGACTTATTAGACCAAGTTATATTGACTACGACCGTTGCTTGGACGTGAATCACAGGACACCTCGTATGGGGAAGGTTGTTATTACTTTTATGGGGTGGCCTTGGAAATAGGGTCTAAGCTTGTGTGACATCTATCTAATAACTATGAAATGAATCTCGACAAGGCTGCTATTCGCCCTGTTAGATTTTGTACCTGGTTCTTGCTGGTTAGTACCTCAGGTATTGTGTCGATGGATTTGATTTGATCAGGTTTGACTACGATCCCTCGTTGTGATACGAGGAAGCCCATGAATTTCCCGGAGGCCTCGCCGAAGGTGCATTTTTCGGATTCAACTTCATCCCGTACCGTCTCACTATCTCGAAAGCTTCTTTCAAACAATTAATGTGATCCTCATTCTTTGTCGATTTTACCAGCATATTGTCAATATAAACCTCCATTGTTTTGCTGAGCTGTCCTTCAACATCTTGGTGACCAATCTCTGATAAATGGCCCCTGCATTATTGAAACATCACTTTATAGCAGTAAGTCCCTTGGTGAGTGATGAAAGTTGTCTTTTCCTGGTCCTCTTCGGCCATTAGGATTTGGTTGTAACCATAGTAGGCATCCAAAAAACTCAGCAGTTTGTGTGCCGTTTTCGCTTCGTTCAGTTGATCGATATGGGGTAAAGAGAAGCAATATTTTGGGCATGTCATGTTTAGATCGGTGAAGTTCACGCACATTCGCCACTTCCTGTTCTTCTTTTTGACCATGACCACATTGGCGACCCATTGGGGGTACTTCGATTCTCTGATGGAACAGTTGGTGCGCAATTTGTCCACTTCTTCGCTGACTGCTTTATTGATTGTGGTATTGAATTTTCTCCTCGCCTTCCGTATTGGTGGATAGAATGGTCATCATTCAACTTATGAGTGGCGATGTACTTTGGTATTCCCAACATATTTGAGTGGGAAAAGACAAATAAGTCAGCGTTGTTAGAAAAAATTCATGATACTTACCTGGTTCTGAGAGGTTCTGCTCGATGTAAGCCTTTTTGTATTGTCATCATTGTCCAGCTGGACTGGTTCGAGGGTTTCTTTAGTTGTCTTACATGCTTCTATGATGTCTGGGTCTCTAATGACCTCTGATAGTGGATCGGGTTTAGTTTCCAACATGGCTAATTGCTATGCCTCCGCGCTTGCTCCTTTCAGCTGTTTGGTATGCGTACAATCTTGGGCAATCTGATAGCATTCTTGGGTGGTACGCGGTTTGCCCTAATACTTAATACTCCTCATGGGATGGGAAATTTGATCACTTGATAAAAGTTCGAGGGGAAGACTCGCATGGTGTGTATCCATGGGCATCCGATGATGGCATTATAGGATGTTTCTTGGTTCACAATGTGGAATGTGGTATCCAACGTGACTCCTCCTGCTAAGATGTGCAACACTATCTCCCCGAATGTCCACTCTATTGCATTGTTGAAACTCGTTAGTGTTATGAAACACGGTAATATTCTATCCTCGAGCTCTATTGCATTGTTGAAACCCGTTAGTGTTATGAAACACGATAATATTCTATCCTCGAGCCTCGTTTGTATGAGAACTCTCAGGTGGATAATACATGCATCGCTTATTCCATCTACCATGATTCTTTTAACATCTGTATCAACTATGCGTAAAGTTATAACTAAAGCATCATAGTGAGTACATTTGAGTTTGTGGGTGGCGGTGAACTTCAAATGGTTGATCACCGAATCATCACCGCCACCGAAATTCATCTGTATGGTACGTGCTGTCGATGGTAGTTTTGGTGGTCCTTGAGAGGTGTCACATCCTCTGGCAAAGTTGGTGCTTCCTCGATCGTTGAGCAGTTCCTTTAGGTACCCCTAGTTCAACATCCTCACCACCTCTTGTCGCAGGCCTATGCAATCTTCCGTCTTGTGTCATCTTTCCTGATGGAATTTGCATAGGACATTTGACCTTCTTGCGCTCTGGTCCGATTTCCTTTTTGTTGGCCATTGCACCTTCGTGCCCAGCTTCTCTAGTGCGTACACTACTTCTAAAGGGGAAACACAAAAGTTATGAGCAGATAAATATGGAGGCATACCTCTTTCGTTTTGAAGGGGTGCAGTATGTCGTAGCACGACATCTGCATGTCTCGGAGGAGGCGGGTTACATGTTCTAACATAAGTCTGATGTCTTTCTCGATTGAAACACGGGGGCTGATCCCTTCGCCCATCGTTACGTCGATCCCTCCTTGCCTCAATCTGGATTGACATTGTTCGCTGAGTTGGGTTGTTAAGATCATTTTCATCTGCCTTCACCTCGGCGCAGTAGGCGTTGTGAATATCTTCCCATGTGGTGGAAGGGTACTTCATGAGTCAGTTGAGCAATTTCTTGGTTGCCTTTGATTCGTTTCTATTTAACCCACTTTGGAAAGCCGCGACTGCCATTCCTTCTAACACATTTGGCAGTCCCATTCACTTTGTTGAATTGGGCCAGGAAGTCTTGAAGTCCCTCGCACGCTTTTTGCTTGATGGCGAAGATGTCGTTGACCCTAGCTTCGACCTTCTTAGCTCCTGTATGAGCGGTAGCAAATTTGTCCATCATCTCCTCAAACGTTGATATCGATCGTGTTGGTAACTGGGAATACCATGTCAATGCTCCTCCTGTCAAAGTCTCACCGAACCTTTTTAGTGGCATAGATGGCACTTGCTCTTATGACAGGCCATTACCCTTTACCACGGTGACATAGCGGATTAGATGATCTTCTTGATCCATGGTCCCATCGTATATTCTCAAGTATGGTGGCATTTTGAAAGTTTTCGGGATGGGGTGAGGATCAGCTCCCTCGCTGTATGACTGTTTGATGAACCTTCCCACATTGCATTTTGGTAGTAGCTTAGGGGCGCAAGGTATTTTCCAACCCTTTTCCCAGTGCTCTTCCATTTGATCGCAAAGTACTTTATTTTCATTTTCCATTTCTTCCATTTTAATTTGGAATTGTTGTGAGTGAACCGTTACTTGCATCGATGAAAGTACGTGTGTTGCTCCTTCGCGTAGCACCTGGCTCACCGGTGGCAACTGCAATTTCTCTAGTCGGAAAGTCTTCAACATTTCCTTGAGGGGTTTTTTAAGCATGTTGCTCAGGGCACTTGTCAACCACTCCTCTAGCAGCCTTTTGATCGTTGGAGGTGTTTCTCTCTCCCTAGACATGGAAGCTCCTTTTTCACGCAAGATCGTCAGATCCTCATGTGGACAGGGTGAGATCTCCCCCTCCAATGTGTCTCTTAGTGTTGTATTCTCAGTTTCTTCCCTACTGGCTTCGTTGGGGGAGCTTAAGAGGTTGTTTGAGACATCTGCTATCATCTTCAACCTTGCTTCTTTTTTCCACCATTGTAGGTCTTTATGGGGTATGAAGAATAGTGATTGTTGTTTTTGATATCCTAGATGAGAACTATGATTTCGACTATGGAAATCCCCACAGATGGCGCCAAATTATTTGATTCAAAAGATTTTTAACTCTTTTTAAGAAAACCAATCAAAGATGAAAAGGGTAAATCGTAGTCGAAGATTATAAACTCTCGGATCGCTATATTAGAAAGATAACAAAGGTATATAGAGGGAAAAAGAGAAAGAGATCATAAAAGTAGAGAGAGAGTAATTTTGTATCTCCAAAAATCTACCTATTACAAGGCTTATAATCCCCCTTATATACTGGGGGGTTTCTCCTAATCGTGGGGACAACGAATTAAGGATTGTCTACTATGACAAATCTAACGACGATGCGAGGACATCCCCCCTTCCACCTCTGGGTCATTCCCTTATACCGACTCGTGTGTTTGCGGTTGCCTGTCGTGGTAGCTATATGCCATGGTTGGTCACATTCAGAGCCATAAAATATTCAATCTTTTATTTATGCGACAAATTTTTGGTATTGATATATTCACGCACGTACTAAGTAATTTTTTTTCGAAGCAATACTATATATGCTTGCAGTGTTATGCAACTCAAAATTTTCTTAAAAAGGGAATACAGAAACATCCATATAGAGTTGCTTAACTACCACTGCACTTCCTAAACATTTTTTTCTTGATTTTTTGCTAACACGGGTTTGTGATGTGTGTTTTACTCAAAAGGTTTTTAACTCTTTTTAAGAAAATCAATCAAAGATGGAAGGGGTAAATCGTAGTCAAAGATAATAAACTCTTGGATCATTATAACAAAGAGATGATAGAGATATATTCAGAGATAGAGAGAAAAGAGTTATAAAAGAAGAGAGAGTAGTTTTGAATATCTTCGAATCCGCCTATTACAAGCCCTAAAATCCCCCTTATATGCTAGGGGATTTCCCTTAATCGTCGGGACGACGAATTAAGGAGTATTTGCTACGATAAAACTAATCGACGATGCTTGGACATCCCCTTTTCAACCATTGGGATGTTCTTTAATACCAACTTGTAGGTTTGTAGGTGGCTGTCGTCCTAGCTATAAGCCCTAGGTGGTCATATTTATACCCATACAGTTAGTCCCCCCGCTCGTCAAAGTAGTAACGTGATGCGTCCTTGGTGAGCGGACCTTGTGCCTCTTCTAAGAAAAGTTTGAATTTGGTGAAATGTGACGACATGACCAATAAGAAACGATGCCCTCATTTGGCTGGAGATTTTGATGTACATGCCACCTTGGGTGACGTAAGGTCTCGCATGCATCATCAATTCGCGGGTTTTCGAGGCAGAAAGACTGATGGTTTGGCTCTTGGTTTCCTGCGATGACTTGAAACCCAACGCCTTGATTCGGGCAAAATCCAACCCTATAAATAGGTAAAGGGTTCAATTTCATTAAAAACTTTAGCTATTCATTGGAATGCTTTGTTCTTCTTTTTCCGCTTTTGCGTTTCCTAATTTTTATTCCCGATCGGAAGTCTTCTTCTCTTTCTCTCCATTGGTGAGGCTTTCTTTTTTAAACCAAATCATGCTAAAATCTCGTCGCCCTAATGAGGAGGTTCCAGAGATCATTTTGGCAAATGCAGTACCTTTTTCCGATAGCGGAGAAGTGAAAGCGGAGGATGATGATAGTCCTCTTATAGTAGAGGCGTTACTACCAAGACATCCCTCATCTAAAAGTGTTTCAGCAAGATTCCACCCCCACTTTGAGTCCTGTACTCTCGGAGATAGATCAAACTCATATCGATGCTCTTCGCATAAAATACCGTATCCCCACTTATGTAGAGATGGCTCTGGCGAAGGGGGATTATGTTGACATTCATAGACTTGAGTATTTCATTTTTTATGAGTACCCGTTTATGATTGGTTACACCCTGCCTCTTTTTCCTTTTGCAAACGCGTTCTGTATATTCTATCATATTTCCCCGGTTCAGCTCACGCCATACACACTCAAGGTGCTTCTTCTACTGGCGAAGTACACTAAATTAACCGAGAGTGAAGTCTCCGTGTACCACCTCTTGCATTTATTTTCACCCAGTTTCCTTAGGGGCACCAAGGTGCACCTAAGGCTTCGTGGCAAAAAGAGGTTGGTGGTTGGGACACACAACTGGCCGAGCAGCAAGTATTGGCATAAATGTTTCTTCATCAAGATTGATCATGTGGTTTCTAACCCCATCGGGTTTCTAGAGAAGTTGAATGAAAATCGTAAGTACCGTGATTCATTAGATTCTCCACTTCCGCAAATATCACTTCTGACTGCTTGTTTTGCAGCTATGGCGCACCTACCCTAGCCCATTACCGACCTCAGGAAATGGGTCGCTGGCCTGCTTCCCCATGTGGAGGAGACTCGAACTTGGACCTCCTTCGTTCAATGCTATGGCCCTAAGGTTTCCTCAGGTAAACTTTTGATTTACTGCATTGATGGTCGTGTGACCCTGTCTAACCGTATAATTCTTTATGATGATAGGTTGAGGATCCTCTAGGAAAAGGGCGTCAGTCCCTACTTTTAGACAACCTGCTACTGCCATAGATACTCAAGATGTTTTGTGTACATCTGTCCAAGAGGGTCGTCCTCTACTTCAGTAGAGGACCACGTCCGTCCCTACAACTATGAGAGATGAAGACTTGTTGGCGCCTACCCCTAATCCTTTCGATGAATCCTCTGATGGTGACGAGCTATTAAAGAGAAAAAGGAGACGATTGGAGTTAGGAAAGGGGGTGGCCACTAAAGCTGATGGGAGTGGGGCATCTCGGACGACCCCGGTGCCCGTGTTCATGGCTGATGCCATTTTATCAAAGAGATCACCCTAGAGAGGATGACTGGCCCAAGAGCTAGTTCCGTGCTTTCGGCTGGAGAGGGTGAGTCATCCAATGTCGGGGAGCCTCATGTGGAAGCTGACAGGACAGGTTCTGACATCGCCCCGGAGAACATTAATGAGTTCTTGAGTTTCCACACTCATGTGGAGGTGATGATGGATGGGTCTGGCTATCATGTGATAATTCCAAAGGGTTATAACTTGCTGCTAAACAACGAGCAGGTTGTTTAGGCCCTCGCTTCTTTATGTACCGCTCCCGAGAATGAGATACTTGCGATGATGAATGATGCAGAGTTATCTTGGAAGGTCGCTGGCATGACCTTACAGGTAGGTTCCTTTTGCTTTTCCTTGTGTCGTGTGGTTGGTATGGGAATGTTGTGTTTAAATTTTGCTCTCTTTGTCAGACCCTAGTCTTGGAGGTGGAGAGAGATCATCGTGAACGTAAGAGGACGGACCTCTACAAAAATATTTTTCGACGAAATACCAACTGTACCACTATAAGCACCGAGTGATGACCGACATCTACTATCAGGATCGTGAGTTCGAAGAGTTCCGCCAGGGGCTTAAGTAGAGGGAGGCCCAATTGGAGCATAGGGTGGCAGATATGGAGGAGAGGGATGAGGAACTCGTTAGGGATATTACTCGTAATAGCGAGCCGGTGGCCCTCCTTAAGGCTAGGGAGGATGAGCTCAAATTAAGTCAATGGGTAATGGCGGAGAATGTTGACCTAGAGCTGAAGATGGCCGGCTTGAGTGCCGAGCCGAATACCAAGATAGTAGAAATCGGTGGGCTCAAGGGTGAGTTAAATGCTACTGCTGATAAGTTAGTTGCCGCCATTTCTGATATGGTCTCATTGGTGGATGCCCTCCGCATATCTAGATCGAAATTTACCTAGAAAAGAGAGGCCTTCGGTAGTCAGGTTGCAGAGCTCGAAAGGTGTATAGGGTAGCTAAGGGTGGAATTATCCTTGCTGAATAAGCAAGTGGATCCCACGAGGGCAATAAAAACAAATCGCCATACTAGGCCTTCCACATCTCGTCTTCCAGCTGGTCAGGGATCGACTCATTATTTATATGAGATGTGGGTCTATGTAGAGGCTCGGCTCGACGTAAATAGAGATTTTTGTGAGGGCTGGGTGACATAGGCGGAGGTTCAAACGATGTATGATGAAGCACGTACGGCTTGCGAGCCGTGTGGGTATGAGCCTAACACTCTTGATGGGGAGGGTGTCTCCTCCAACAACGTGAACCGCCTTGATTTGGACTCATGATACAAAGACGCTTACCCTGCTAGGGCTGATGAGTAGTTTTAGTTCGTTCATTTTATTTGAGAATTTTTGGGTGCGGTTTGTACTAGGACTCGCCCCTATGGACGAATGTCAATAACATTTTGTTTTAATATAAACTTCATTTTTGTCGCTTTATCTATTTACCTTTTTTCCTTTTTAGTTTGTTGCATGACATTTAGTCTCTGTAGGGATGTTTCGTTTATTATTAAAAATACATTTCAACATGGTTCGAGCGAGGTCGAAGTAATATTGATGGCCGTGGCCATTGGGATATTGCTTTGACTGTGGTCAAAGTAGTATCTGTCATGGTTTGAGCGAGGTCGAACTAGTGTCAACGACCTTAGCCATTGGGATATTTCTTCGACCGTGATCGAAATTCTATCCGTCATGGTTCGAGCAAGGTCGAACTAGTATCGATGGCCTTGGACATTGGGATGTTTCTTCGACCATGAATGAAGTAGTATCCGCTGCAATTCGAGCAAGGTCGAACTATTATCGATGGCCTTGGCCATTGGGATGTTGCTTTGACCGTGGTCGAAGCAGTATCCATCGTTGTTCGAGCGAGGTCGAACTAGTGTCGATGGCCTTGGCCATTGGGATGTTGCTTTGATCGTGATTGTAGTAGTATACATCGTGGTTCAAGCGAGGTCGAACTAGTGTCGATGGCCTTGGTCTTTGGGATGTTTCTTCGACCGTGGTCAAAATAGTATCTGTTGTGGTTCGAGTGAGGTCGAACTAGTGTCGATGGCCTTGGCCATTGGGATGTTGCTTCAACCATGGTCGAAGTCATATCCGTTATGGTTTGAGCAAGGTCGAACTAGTGTTGATGGCCCTGTCCATTGGGATGTTGCTTCGACCGTGGTTAATATAGTATCTGTCGTGGTTTGAGCGAGGTCGAACTAATGTCGATGGCCTTGGCCATTGGGATGTTGCTTCAATCATGGTCGAAGTAGTATCCCTCGTGGTTCAAGCGAGATCAAACTAGTATCGATGGCCTTAGCCATTGGGATGTTGCTTCGACCGTGGTCAAAGTAGTATCCGTCGTAGTTCGAGCGAGGTCGAACTAGTGTCGATGGCCTTTGCCATTGGGATATTGCTTCGACCGTGTTCCAAGTAGTATCTGTTATGGTTAGAGCGAGGTCGAACTAGTGTCGATGGCCTTGGCCATTGAGATGTTGCTTCGACCGCGGACAAAGTAGTATCCGTCAAGGTTCGATCGAGGTCGAACTAGTGTCGATGGCCTTGGCCATTGAGATATTGCTTCGATCGTGGTCGAAGTAGTATTCGTCATGGTTCGTGCAAGGTCGAACTAGTGTCGATGGCCTTGGCCATTGGGATGTTTGCATTTCATATGATGGAGGTTTCTATTCATATAATGGAGAATTCTTCTAATACAATGGAGATTTCCGTTCATACAATGGAGATTTTCATTCATGCAATGGAGATTGAATTGTGTAGTCCCTTTATTACTTCAGCCTGGAGACCGTGACGATTCGTAGTGATGAACAGCGCACCAACCCATAGGGTATAACCCATGATGCTTTGTTAAAAACTCCCCGAGAAAACCCGATTGGGACAAACTCGGGTGAGAGAAAAAGAGTACGACTTAAGTGATGCCTTTCAAAACTGGAAGTACTTGAGATGGGTGACGTTCCAATTGTTCTAGAGTAGTTTTCCCTCCATTGTTTCTAGTTGGAATGCTCCTTTGTTTGCTGCTGCGATGATTTTATACGGTCCGTCCCAATTGGTTCCTAATTTTCCCTCGTTCGGGTCCTTTGATGCTAGTGTTTTGTCATTGAGGATGTAGTCACCAACTCAGAGTGGTCTTACCTTGGTTTTTTGTTGTAGTATCTCTCTACTTGCTCCTTTTGGGCTATCATTCTTATGTGGGTCATGTCTCTTTGTTCTTCAGCATCATCTAGGTCTTGCAATCTACTTTCATCGTTATGTGCTATGCTTATACAGGAGTGTCTCAGATTAGGTTCCCCGACTTCGACGGGTATGGCTGCGTCGTTCCCGTAGACCAATGAATATGAAGTTTCTCATGTGCTGGACTTTGACATAGTTCGATAGGCCCACAATACTTTAGGTAATAGCTCGGGCCATAGCCCTTTGGCTTCTTCAAACTTCTTTTTCAATATGTTTAATATTACTTTGTTAGAAGACTCGGCTTGGCCATTGGCAACGGGATGATTTAGCGTGGAGAGTATTCTCTTGATGTGCCATTTTTTGAAGAACTCGGTTGTCCTCTTTCCGACGAACTGGGGTCCATTATCGCAACTAATTTTTTTGGTGATACTGAAGCATCATATGATATTTTTCCATATGAAGGCGATGACCTCCTATTCGCGTATTTGTGTGTACGCACATTCTTCCACCCATTTAGAGAAATAGTCAGTTAAAACCAAAAGAAAATATACCTTTCCTCGTCCCGCTAGTAGAGGACCGACTATGTCTATCCCCCACTTTATAAAAGGCCATGGCGAGGTGACCGAATAGAGCAACTCACATGTTTGATGTATTATAGGGGTGTACTTTTGGCACTGTTCGCATCTCCTGACACAGTCTGCTATGTTTTTTTCACAGTATGCCAGTAATAGCTGACGTGAATGAAGCATCAAATAAGGGCACGATTCCCTGTATGGGCACCACAATGACCCTCGTGTACTTTGTCTAGGACTTGTCTTGTTTGATGTGGTCCGAGACATTTAGCTAGGGGGACGCCGAACATTCTCTTGTAGAGGTCATGATTTACTAGGCTGTATCGAGCCGCTTGTGTCCGGAGTTTCTTGTCTTCCTTTTTGTCTTGTCAAAGTGTTCTGTCCAGTAAGTAGGACACAAGGCGGTTATGCCAATCCCAAGTTAGGTTCAAGGAGAGTACCTCGGCGTGGTCTATGGCTTAATGAAAGAGGGTGACCACGTTCTCCTTGTTAATATTCTTGGTGGCCTCAGCTAATTTGGCAAGGCAATCTACTTCTATGTTTTGTGCCCTAGGGATTTGATCGAAACGACAATCATCGAACTCCGATAGCAGCTCATGGATTTCTGACTGATATTTCTGCAGTCTTTGCTATTTGATTTGGAAAGTCCTGGTGACTTCATTTACAACGATTTGAGAGTCAGAGTGGAGGATCAGCCGTTAGGCTCCGTACTTGTAGGCTAACTTCAGACCTGCAATCACAGCCTCATACTCGGCCTTGTTGTTATTCATCTTGGGGCATCGTATGGACTGGCAAATTACTTCGCCTATAGGTATTTTGAGGATGAGTCCCAATCCTGATCCTAAGATGTTCGAAGCACCGTCAGTGTAGAGGGTCCAGAGGCCAGCACATGCGGAAGTGCGAAGCACTTCATGTTCCTCCTCCGATAATATATCTGCACTAAAGTCGGTGACAAAATCGTCGAGCACTTGTGACTTGATGGAAGTTCACGGTCGGTAGGTTATGTCGTGCTCATTGAGCTCTATTGCCTATTTGGCGTGTCTGTCTGAGAGCTCGGGCTTATGCAGGATACCTCTTAGGGGAAAAGTAGTTATTACTTTTATGGGGTGGCATTGGAAATAGGGTCTAAGCATGCGTGAAGCTACGACTAGTACTAGAGCTATGTTTTCAAGGTGAGGGTACCTTGTCTCGACATCTATTAAGGACTTGCTGATATAGTAAATAGGAGATTGTGTACCTTTGTTTTTGCGAACCAGGACCACATTGACATCGACTTCGGATACTGCCAAATATATGAGCAAACATTTTCCTAGGTTTTCTTTGACGAGTAGTGGTGGTGAAGATAGATACATTTTTAGATTCCTTAGAGCGTCGATGCATTCCTCGTTCCGTTGTAGCCCGTGATCCTTTCTTAGCACGTTGAAGAACTTGTGGCATCTGTCTTATGAACGTGAAATGAATCTTGACAAGGCAGCTATTCGCGCTGTTATCTTCTATACCCGTTTCTTGTTGGCATCTCCGGTATGATGTCGTTGGCCTTGATTGGATCAGGGTTGACTTTGATCCCTCGTTGTGACACGAGGAAACCTACGAATTTCCTTAATTCCATGCCGAAGATGTACTTTTATGGATTCAGCTTCATCCCGTACCGTCTTAGATCTCAAAAGCTTCTTTCAAATTATTGATGTGATCCTTCTTCTTTGCCGATTTTACCAACATATCATTGATATAAACCTCCATTTTTTTGCCGATCTATTCTTTGAACATCTTGGTGACCAATCTCTGATAAGTGACCCCTGCTTTCTTGAGCCCGAACGGCATCACTTTGTAGCAGTAAGTCCTTGGTGAGTGATGAAGGTTGTTGTTTCCTGATCCTCTTCCGCCATCAGGATTTTGTTGTAACCGGAGTAGGCGTACAAAAAACTCAATAGTTCATGCCCTGTTGTTGCATCGATTAGTTGGTCGGTATGGGGTAACAGGAAGGAGTCTTTGGCATGCCTTGTTTAGATCGGTAAAGTCCACGCACATTCGACACTTCCCGTTCTTCTTTTTGACCATGAGCACATTAGTGACCCACTAGGGATACTTCGATTCTCTGATAGAACCATAGGCGAGCAATTTGTACACTTCTGCGCTGACAACTTCATTGATTACGACATTGAATTTTCTCCTCACCTTCCGTACTAGCGGATAGAGTGGGTCGACATATAACCTTTGGGTGGCAATGTCCCTTCGGATACCCGGCTTATCTAAGGGGGAAAAGGCAAACAAGTTGGCGTTGTTATTTAGAAATTCATGATACTTACCTGGTTCTGAGAGGTTGTGCCCAATGTAAGCCTTTCTTATGTTGTCGGCATCGTCCAACTAGATTAGGTCAAGGTTTTCTATAGTTGCCTTGCAGGTTTCTATGACGTCTAGGTCTTTGATGACCTCTGTTGGTGGGTCAGGTTTAGTTCCCGACATGGCTAAATTCTATGCCTCTGCACTTGCTCCTTTCAGTTGTTTGATGTGTGTGCAGTCTTGGGCGATCCGGTAGCATTCTTGGGTAGTAAGCGGTTCGCCTCGAATGCTCTATACCCCCCCATGTGGTGGGAAATTTAATCACTTGGTAAAAGCTTGATGGGACGGCTCGCATGGCATTTATCCAAGGGTATCCGATGATGGAATTATACACGTGCCGCTTCCGTTGTCTACCATGATTTTTTTATATCTCTATCAGTTCTGCGTAAAGTTATAACTAAAGCATCATAGTGAGGGAAAGATAATACGTCAGCATCTGACTTTTCGAAGATGATACGGCCTTCGAAGTCGTATACCATTCATGAGCGACCGTGCATTTGAGTTTGTTCTTGGTGGTGAACTTCACATATTTGATCACCGACTCATCGCTACCGTCGATAATCATCTGTATGGTGCGTGTCGGCGATGGCAGTTTTGGAGGTCCATGAGAGCGGTCTCATCCTATGGCGAAGTTGTCCCTTCCCTTTTCAATGAGGAGTTCCTTTAGGTACCCCTGGTTCAACATCCTGACCACCTCTTATCGCAGGCCTATGTAATCTTCGGGTTTGTGTCCTCTTTCCTGATGGAATTCACAAAGGACATTTGACCTTCTTGCGCTCGGGTTCAATTTCATTTTTGGTGGCCACTGCACCTTCGTGCCCAATTTCTCTAGTGCGTACACTATTTCTGAAGGGGAAACACAAAAGTTATGAGCAGATAATAGTAGAGGCATACCTATATCATTCCGAAGGGGTGTGGTGTGTCATAGCATGGCATCCGCGTGTCTCGGAGGGGGTAGGTTGGATGTTCTGACCTAAGGTTGATGTCTTTCTTGATTGAAATACGGGGGCTGGTCCCTCCTTCTGTCGTTACGTCGATCCCTCCTTGCCTCGATCTGGACTGACGTTAGCTGCTGAGTTGGGTCGTTAAGATCGTCTTCATCTGCCCTTACGTTGACGCAGTAGGCATTATAGATCTCTTCCCATGTGGTGGGAGGGTACTTTGAGTCTGTTGAGCAATTTATTGGTTGCTTTTGATCCGTTCCTATTTAACCCATTTTGAAAGGCTGCGACCGACATTCCCTCCAACACGTTTTGGCAGTCCCATTCCCACTATGTTGAATCAGGCCAGGAAGTCTAGAAGTCCCTAGCCCGCTATTTGCTTGATGGCAAAAATGTCATTAACCCTAGCTTCAACCTTCTTAGCTCTTGCATGAGCGGTAGCAAATGTGTCTCTTATCTCATTAAATGTTGATATGATCATGCTGGTAGTTGGGAGTACCATGTCAATGCTCCTCCTGCCAGAGTCTTACCAAGCTTCTTTAGCAACACAAATGGCACTTGCTCTTTTGACAGGTCATTACCCTTTTACTGCGGTGATGTTGTGGATTAGATGATCCTACGAATTTGTGGTCCTGTCATATATTCTCAAGTATGGTGGCATGTTGAAGGTTTTCGGGATGGGGTGAGGAGAAGCACCCTCGCTGTATGGCTGTTCTATGAATCTTCCCACATCGCGTTTCGATAGTAGCTTAGGGGCGCCATGTGTTTTCTCAACCCTTTCCTGGTGCTCTTTCATTTGATCGCGAATCACTTTGTTTTCGTTCTCCATTTTTTCCATTTTCTTTAGAATGATTGTGAGTGCACTGTCACTTGCATCGATGATAGTTCGGGTGTTTCCCGTTCGCATAGTGCTTGGCTCGCTAGTGGTCTCTTGCTGTGGACGTGGAGGCTCCTTTTTCATGTAAGAACGTTAGATCCTCTTGTGGAGAGGGTGATATCTCCCCCTCCTATGTATTTCTTGGTGCTGCATTCTCGATGTCCTCCCTACTGACTTCATTATGGAGCTTAAGAGGTTGTTTGAGACATCTGCTATCATCTTCAACCATACTTCTTTTTCCACCATTGTTGGTTCTTATGGGATGTGAAGAACAATTTATTTTTGATATCCTAGATGAGAACTATAATTTTAACTATGAAAATTCCCACAGACGGCGCCAAATTGTTTGACTCAAAAGATTTTTAACTCTTTTTAAGCAAATCAATCAAAGATGGAAGGGGTAAATCATAGTCAAAGATAATAAACTCTCGGATCGTTATAACAAAGAGATGATAGAGATATATTAAGGGACGAAGAGAAAAGAATTATAAAAGAAGAGAGAGTAGTTTTGTATATCTTCGAATCTGCCTCTTACAAGCCCTAAATTCCCCCTTATATACTAGGGGATTTCCCTTAATTATCGGGACGACGAATTAAGGAGTATTTGCTGCGATAAAACTAATCGACGATGCTAGGGTGTTCCCCTTCAACCCTTGGGACTTTCCCTCGTACTAACTTATGGGTTTGCGGTTTGCTGTCGTCCTAGCTGTGGGCCGTAGGTGGTCACATATAGACCCGTACAATGTGTGAAACTGCAAAGGCAAGTTTAACATACAAGCAACGAATGCACGCGTGCTCGTCATTTCATACGCAAACTATATATATGCATAGCCAAAATAATCCAATGCTTGAGTGTCTACGGTTTAAAAACAAAGAAGATGAGAAAGAATTTTGAGCAACATATGAAAAGGACGTTAGGTATAAAGATACTTCAGGGAGTTATGATAATACAAGTACTAGCAAAGGGACTCTATGGTAAAAAAGTTATATTCATCCGTAACAATATATGATATTTCAGCATGTTATGTTGTGATCTTCCCTTTTTATGAAAAAAAAAATCTTCACAAAAAAGAAAAAAGAAAACATCTCCCAATTTACCCTCAAATTCGAATAACAATTAAACTTATATTGTTGTTTTAAGAATATATAATTTCGTTCAATACCAATTGATAAGCAAAAAAGTAAATGAATAAATTGGAGAATAAAATAAATCAAAACAGTATGTTAGTTAGGTCTCGACCTCGATTCGAGATAGTCTCGAGGTGGAACAATAAAAACGTAAAAGATAAAGCAACTCCGATGAACAGTAAGTGAAATAGCAAAAAAATACGACTGTATATATTTTTGTCAGTGAACCATTGATTGTTGCAAATGAATTGGATCTCTCTTTATATAATAGAGGAGTCCTAAATAAGGTACACTTCTAATTATATTAAGAAATCATATTAATATCTGATTAACCGCCGTGGATTGATCCATTTCGAGATTCATGCCACAATCTTCGACCAATCGCGGATATCTCGTCTTTTCCGTTTTCAAACTATACCGATGTCACTCGGAGTCTGTCTCTTTCTGGTCACGATTGACGTCGACCTTAGTACGAAAAGAGGCTTCGATTCCGAACTCGACTTCCTAGCTCCTCGACGCGATATTCCCATCTCGGGCAAATGATTAAATCAAATAGCCCCAATTTTTAGCGAATATACACTCAAATGTGAACTTCCTAGAAAAAGTTAAGAAAAAAGAAACTTGTATATAAAAGAAAAAGGAAAAGATGAGTAAAGTTGACAAAAGTACTACTAAAAAGAAAAAAAAAAAAAGAAAATTCACAAAAGTACCTACCAACTCCAATATAAACGTGCTAGGTAGTCCATCTTTGCACGAGCGGTAACGCCTCTCATTCCGTCCAGTAGACAGTGGTGCTAAATAGATCGTGTAAGCCAACCGCTTTGCATCCGCGTGGATTAAAAGTAAAAAAGCGAATACTGAGTGAATTCTATTTCCACTGTAGCCTTTATAATACGCGGGATGACTACTCACGAGATGTAACACAACTTTTCATAAGCACTGCTTATCACTCCATATTTTCTTCCCAAAAGGTCTTTTTTATAATTTTGAATTTTGACAAAACGTGATTTGTGCGCTCTAACTTTTTGTCAAAATTTAATCATGATGCAATCTTTTTCTCTATTGTGGAAACTGGAAAAAAACAAAACAGTAATAGTGGTACCTACATTATTACCTTCACATTTCCTTTTTAATTAAGAAGAAACTAAACTAATATGATAATCTATTTAAACATTATACTTGCAGTCTTCGTGCATATCAAATTAGCTCTATTTAAAAAAAAGAATTATAATCGTGTATGATCAATGTATATCGACGTATACTGGCTAGAAAAAGTATGCAGTATGTTTGGCTCAAAAGTTATCGATCTACTTTATAAACTTAAAAACAATCAAAAAATAAATAGGGGTAAATCATAATCAAATATAATATAACCTAGAGACAAAAGAGATGAAATTATTGCAGTAGATCTGGTAAGATGAACTCGAGAATGAGTGTTAGATGTAGAGATGGAGAGAGAGTGAGAGAAAATAAGAGAGTTGTATTATTCGAGAATAATAATGATGCCCCTTTTACAATGGGAAGGTCCCCTTTACATTGCAGGAGGCCTTCCTCGAAATAATCATAAAAGTACAAGAAATGGTCGACGTCCCCCTAGCGAGGACGCTGAGTATTAACTGGCGTTGTCTTCGTCCTCACGCGCAAGTTGTACCCTTACTTTAGTTGACGTATGCTGACTGGGCGTACCCTTCGGCGTAGAGACATTGAGGGCCAAATTTGACCACATACAGTTAGTCCATACGCTCGTTGGAGGCGTATCCGGCAAACTTCTTCAATGGGCAAAAATGTAGACCACGTCTTTAGAAAATTTGACCTCACTATGGGGGCGGTGACGTGAATGAGGTAAAATGTATGGCATCGCCGAGCTGCTGACGCGTGGCTCCCTTTTTGAAATGACGTCAACACCCGCATGCGTCATAATTATACTTACTCCCGAGGCGGTTTAGAGGATGATGTGATGTTCTGGTTTCCCGCGCCCGTTTTGAATCATGCCACTTCAATTTCTGTGCATCCTAACCCTATAAATAGAGGGAAGGTTCAATCCATTTCATCTTTCGAACCTTTGGAGAACCTTTTCGGGATTCCATTTTTACCGTTCTTTCTAGCAACCGCTATTTCGTGCGAGATTCTCCCACTTCTTTGAATCTGCACTTCCTGTCGTTAGTGCTTCGTTTCTTACATATGAAAACATGACAAAACGTGGCCAGAGTAGTAAAAAGACCAAAGATAATGCCCCATCTAGGGTTTCTGCCATCTTTCGGTGGTGAAGTGGAAAAGGCAGAGAAGGCCCTTGTTCCTCTTATTATAGACAACGTCCTCCCGAAGGAGATACGTATTCGTAGGGATTTCCCAACTAAGAGCCCAGCCCTTCCCTGGGAGCACATCGAGTTATTACAATCCCACTTAGATGATCTTGGAGAGACACACCATATTCTAGACCACGTGGAAATGGTTCGGGCTGGGATGGACTATGCCAATGTGCATTGGCCTGGGTGCTGCACATTCTACGAGTACCCGTTCTTGATCGGTTATAGTCTTCCAATCTACCGCCTAACGGAGGAGCTTTGCCATTTTTCAACGTGTGTCCGGCTCATCTTACTCCTTACACCTTGAAGGTGTGCCGGATTATGACCACATATGCAGCTAGGGCTGAGTGCAGCGTCTCGGTCCACCACCTTTTACAGTTATTCGGCCCTGGTTATCTGAGGGGTACCATGTTGCAGTTGAAAAAGTCATGGCACGAGGGGCTTGGTTTTTAAAGTTGACGACAAGATCAACCGCCACTTTTGGCGTAAAAACTTCTACATCAGGACGGAGCACCTGGTGTCGAATCCCGAAGGGTTCTCGGAAAGATAGAATCCAGAACGTAAGTAACATTATTTGTAAAATTCATAACTATTTGCGACCTTGACTATACGGCCACTGTGATTTCTTTGCTTTTCCCTTCTTTTTTTTTTGTAGCGAGGGCTTCTCCACCCCAAAAATATTAAATCGTGAGTGGAAAGAATAATTCCTTATGCGGAGGAATGCCATACCTGGGCTGCATTTCATGAATGATACGGCACGTCAGGTAACTCTTTGGCTAAGGTTTGGAGGTTCCCTCAGATTTTGTTACCTGACTTATTCGTGTTGGCAGTTCGGAGCGCCCCTAAGAAGAAGAAGATCGTCGTTACCTCGCCTAGGGCGGGAACTGACTCTGAGGGTGGAGACATACCCTGTGCGCGCTCAGTGATAGCACTCCAGGGGTTCCTCAGCTTGAGGCTGTGCCCGTGGCAGCATCTACAAGTGAAATGACTCCTTCAATTCCATCCCCATGGCCTGTGGAGGATAGTTCTGAGGGTTAGGAGCCGCTGGAGAGGAAAAAATGCCGGTTGATAACTGGCAAGGGGAGAGCCATAGAAGACGAGAGGGCGAGTGAGCCCCGTCAGGGGTCAAGGCCAATTTTTATGGCTGAAGCCATCCGTTTTGAGAGGTCAGCTCCCTTAGGGAGGGTAGTTCTCGATGCCATCCCGGATTGCATTACGGAGAGTGGCTCTGCCGACTGCTGTTGGAGAAGCGGGTGATGGTGCCGAGAGGGTGGACCCTAAGGCCGCCCATGCAGATGCAGATGTGTTAACAAGGGGTCCGGCCCGTGTGGGGATGACGGTAGGTAGATCCAACCGTCGAACTGTGATCCCAGGAGGGTATAACCTGTTGCAAAACATCGAACATTCCGCAACGGTTATGACCCTGTTATGTGTGGCTGCTGAGCGTGAAATGCTAAAAGGTGTTAGGGATAGGGAACTATCCCGGAGGGTTGCTGGCGCAGCCTTGCAGGTAGTTTTCGATTTTCTTCGTATGTTGTAAAGTAAACTTTGATGCATACTGACTTGCCTTTCCTTTTTTTCCTCTTCTTTAGACTCTCATCTTGGAGGTAGAGAGGAGTCGGCAAGCACAAATGAAGGCAACCACTTTTAATAAGGTGGTAAAGAAATATCGGTGGTGCCGTGCCAAGCATCAGGCGCTGGCGGACCTATTCAAGCAAGACTTAGAATTTCGGGTTTTCCGTGAGGGCTTGGAGTAGTCGGAGGCCCAGTTGATGCGGTGGGTGGTTGCACTTGAGCAAGTTGATGAGTAGCTGATGGCCGCTTTGGCTCAAAACATTGAGGTGGAGACTCTTCTCCTGTCGAAGGAAGAGGAACTAGAGGTCGGCCGTGGGGTAGCGACGGAAGCCACTGATTTGCGAGCCAAGGTCGCTGTCTTGACCGCCGAGTTTAATGCCAAGGCGATTGAGATTGAGGCCTTTAAGCAGATTGTTGCGCCAAGGTCCGATGAGGATGCGCATCGTGAGGTGCGTGAGATGTAGATGTATGCCGAGGCCAAGCTATTCGTGCTCGAGGAATTCATAGCTGCGGGTCGAGCAACTGAGGCGGATTTTCAGGAGTAATGGCATATAGCTCGGGTCGCCCGTGAAGCTTACGGGTATAGTTCCGACTCCCTAGATCGTACGGGCTAGAATTCCAATGATGTTAACCGTCTAGGATTTGGGTCCTGGATCTTGCAACTTATCAGCTTGGGGGTGGTAGTTGATGAGATGGCGGTCCGGCGGCAGACGGTGAGCAGAATGGCGAAGCCTCTTAGGACTTATATTTATTTTGTTTTGTTGTATTTGGAGATGTACATGGGTCCTTCTGTACATGCATTTTTGGATGATAATGGAAGATATACTTTTTCTATTATTCTTTTCCTTTTGTATCTTTTATTTTCGGTATCTCTTCTCCGCAGAGCGAATGCTCGCTTGTTTGTAAGATTCTCAGTGTGCTTCTCGAACGTTGTTTGTATTACCCACCGATAGGAGGCGGCTTCGATGCTAAATAGTGGTGGCTTTAGTTAATAATGGTTTTTCTTCATCTACTATTTAAATGCTTTGTGCCGTAGTCAAACAGGGTTGGCGACCGCTGGCGATGGCGACCTTAGCCGTAATATTGTCAATGGCCTTAGCCATGTACGTAACTTTGACTGTCATCGAGTTACTTCGTTTGTCATAGTCGAGCTGGGTCGACTTATTGACGATAATGACTTTAGACTTTTACCTATTGGAGATGGCCTTAGATATATACGTAACTTTGACTGTTGTCGAATTATTTCATTTGTCGTAGTCGAGATGGGTCGACTTATTGATGACGGTGGCCTTAGCCATTTACACGTTGGAGGTGGCCCTTGGCCATATACGTGACCTCGGCTGTCGTCGAGTTACTTTGTTTGTCGTAGTCGAGCTGGGTCGACTTATTGACAATAATGGACTTAGCCATTGACACGTTCGAGATGGCCTTGGCCTTATATATAACTTCGATCGTCGTCGAGTTACTTTGTTTGTTATAGTCATGCTAGGTCAACTTATTGACAATGATGGCCTTAACCTTTTACACATTGGAGATGGCCTTAGCCGTTCATACATTGGGGATGGCCTTAGCCGTGCATACATTGGGGATGGCCTTAGCCGTTCGTACATTGGAGATGGCCTTAGCCGTTCGTACATTGGAGATGGCCTTAGCCATTCGTAGATCGGAGATGGCCTTAGCCATTCATACATTGGAGATGGCCTTAGCCATTCATACATTGGAGATGTCCTTAGCCATTCATACATTGGAGATGGCTTTAGCCGTTCATACATTGGAGATCGTACTAGTTCAGTCCCTTTGTCATGTCAGCCAGGAGAGCACATGGAGTGGCTGGTATGATAAACTCCTTCTGTAAATATCTCCAAGTGTCCCCTCTGCCGCCTCGTTAAAAACCTCCCCGAGAAAACCCAATTGGGACAAAACTTGGGTAAGGGGAAAAAGAGTGCGAATCGGGAGACGCCTTTTAGAAATGGAAATACTTGAGGAGGGCGACGTTCCAATTATTTTGGAGAGTTCTTCCTTCCATTGTTTCTAACTGGAATGCTCATTTACCTGCTACTGCTGTAATTTTGTAGGGTCTGTCCCAGTTGGTGCTCAATTTTCCTTCGCTCGGGTCTTTTGATGCCAATGTTTTGGCTTTGAGGACGTAGTCTACCACTTTGAGTGATCTTGATTTTGCTCTTTTGTTGTAATACCTTTCGACTTGTTGTTTCTGGGCCACCATTCTTATGTGGGCCTTTCTTTTTTTTCCTCGGCTCATCCAGGTCTTGAAGCATGTTTGCGTAGTTCTCTGTGCTGCTGGTATGCGAATATCTCAAGCTTGGTCTGCCTACTTTGACTGGTATAACTGCATCGGTTCCGTAGACTAGTAAATATGGTGTTTCTCCTGTACAGGATTTTGATATGGTCCGGTGCGCCCACAATACTTCCGGTAGTAATTCGGGCCATAGCCCTTTGGCTTCCTCGAGTTTCTTTTTCAATATGTTCAATATTGTTTTGTTGGAAGACTCTGCTTGGCCGTTGGCGGTGGGGTGATATGGCATGGAGAGTATTCGTTTAATGTGCCACTTATCAAAGAATTCTGTCGTCTTCTGACCGACGAATTATCGTCCGTTGTCGCAACTGATTTCTTTAGGAATCCAAAATGACAGATGATATTCTTCCATATGAAGGCAATGACTTCATGTTCACGTATTTGGTCATACGCACCTGCTTCCACCCACTTGGAGAAGTAGTCAGTTAAAACTAATAGAAACCGTACCTTTCCTCATCCTGCTGGTAGGGGACCGACAATATCCATTCCCTATTTGATGAAAGGCCATGTAGAAGTGACTGAGTGGAGGGGCTCTCCTGGTTGGTGTATCATGGGGCATACTTTTTACATTGGTCGCATCGGCGAACGTATTCCGCCACCTCTTTCTTTATGGTGGTCCAATAATAGCCGGCTCGTATTATGCAGCATACGAGGGCGCGGTTTCCTGTATGGGTGTCATAGTGAACCTCGTGTAACTCTTCGAGTACTGGTTGCGCTAGTCCGAAGTCAAATTTAAAGAAAGTACCTTAGTGTGATCAATGGCTGAATGGAGGAGGCTGACCATGCTTTCTCTGTCGAAGTTTTTAGTGGCTGCAACCAATTTTGCCAAGCCGTATGCTTCGATGTTCAGTGCCCTCGGAATTTGTTTGAAGCGGCATTCGTCGAACTCGATCATTAATTTGTGGATCTCTATATGATATTTTTCCAATCTTTACTCCTTGATTTGGTAAGTCCCAGTGTCCTGGTTCACCACGAGTTGGGAGTCGCAGTGGAAAACGAGTCATCGAGCCCCGTATTTGATGGCTAGTTTCATACCTGCAATAACGGCCTCGTTGTTAGTCATTTCGGGGAACCGCACGGACTGGCGAATTATTTCACCCGTAGGGACCTCAAGAACGAGCCCCAGTTTTGATCCTGAGGCATTAGCGGCACATTCAGTCTACAAAGTCTATAAGTCGATGTTGGAGGGGGTACGACGTGCCTCCAGTTCCGCCTCTGATAGTATTTCTGTGCGGAAATTGGCTATAAAGTTGGCAAGTACTTGCGACTTAATGACGGTTCTTGAGTGGTACGAGATGTCGTGCTCGCTGAGCTCTATAGGCCATCTGGAGAGTCTGCCTGATAATTCAGGCTTGTGTAGAACGCTTCTCAAGGGGAAGGTCGTTACTACTTTTATGGGGTGACATTGAAAATAGGGTCGGAGCTTTCGTGAAGCTATAACCAATGCAGGGCTAATTTTTCAAGGTGTGGATACCGTGTTTCGACATCCATTAAGGTTTTGCTAATATAGTAAATAGGAGATTGCGTACCTTTGTTTTTGCAGACCAAGACTGCGCTGACAGCGACCTCAAAGACGGCCATATATACTAGCAGGGGCTCACCCAGACTCGTTTTAGCCAGTAGCAGTGGCGAAGATAGGTATGCTTTCAATTTTCTCAAAGCTTCGATGCATTCCTCGTTCCATTGTAATCCATTGTCTTTTCTCAACACATTGAAAAATTTATGGCACCTATCGGAGGACCGTGAGATGAATCTGGATAGGGCATCTATTTTCCCCGTAAACTTTTGTACCACTTTTTTGTTATTTAGAATCTTAGGAATTGCATCTATCACCTTGATCTGATCTGGGTTGACCTTGATGCCTCGTTGGGACACGAGAAATCCTAAAATTTTCCCGAGGCTACGCTGAAGGCGCATTTCTCGGAGTTCAGCTTCATCCCATAATTTCTTAGTATTTCGAAGGTTTCTTTCAGGTGGTCGATAAGGTCTTATTTATTTGCCGACTTCACTAGCATATCGTCGATATAGACCTCTATGGTCTTAGCTATTCTATAAACATTCTGGTGACCAGTCTCTGGTACGTAGCCCCCGTATTTTTTAGCCCAAAGGGCATTACCATGTAGCAGTATGTCCCTTGGTGGGTGATGAAAGTTGTTCTCTCCTCGTCCTCCTCATCCATCATGATTTGATTGTAGCCGGTGTAGGCATCTAAGAAGCTCAACATTTTATGTCCCGTGGTGGCGTCGATCAATTGATCGATATGTGGTAGTGGGAATGAATCTTTCGGACCTGCCTTGTTCAGATAAGTGAAAACCACACACATTCTCCACTTTCCGTTTTTCTTTTTCACCATGACGACTGGCGACCCACTGGGGGTACTTCGATTCTTTGATAGAACCGTTGGCCAGTTATTTGTCTACCTTCTTGCTGACCGCTTCATTGATGGCGGTGTTGAATTTCCTTCTCATCTGTCGCACGGGTAGATGTAATGGATCGACATTCAGCTTGTGGTTGGCGATGTCTCTTGGGATTCTCGGCATATCTGAATGGGAAAAAGCAAACAAATCTGCATGGTTGGTTAGGAATTCACGATACTTACTCGGGTTGGTGAAGTCGTGCCCGATGCAGGCTTTGTTTGCAAGGTCGACATCGTCCACCTGGACCGAGTCGAGATCTTCGACTGTTGCTTTACAGGCTTCCACGACATTGGAGTCTTTGATGGCATCCATTGTTGGGTTGACTTTAGTCCCCGACACAGCTGATTGCTATGCTTATGCACTAGCCCTTTTTAGTTGTTTGGTGTGGGTGCAATGTTGAGCTATCTTGCAACATTCCTGTGCGGTGCGCGACTTGCCTCGAATGTTGAATATCCCCCACGGGGTGGGGAATTTGATCACCTGATAAAAACTTGAAGGGACCACTTGCATGGCATGTATCCATGGGCGTCCTATGATAACGTTGTAGGCCATTTCGTGGTTCATTACGTGGAAAGTGGTTTCCAGCGTAACCCCTCATGATAAACTGGGCAGTAATATTTCTCCGGATGTCCGTTCCACTGCATTATAAAAACCAGTCAATGTTATGCAATGCGGTATTACCCTACCCTGGAGTCCCATTTGTACGAAGAACCTCGGGTGGATAATACAGGCGCCACTTCTATCGTCGATCATGATTCTTTTAACATCCGTAATGGTGATACGTAAAATGATAACTAAAACATCGTAATGAGGGAAAGACAAACCATAGGCATCAGACTTATCGAAGGTGATACTATCTTTGAAGCCGTCATACCGTTCTGATGGTCCGTTTTAATTTGTGCGTGTGGAGAGCTTGATGTGGTTGATTGCTAAGTCCTCGCCGCCTCCGACGATCATGTTTATCGAGCGTGTTGGGGAGGGCAGCTTTGGCAGCCCGTGGGGTAGTTCCCGTCCGTGTGTAAAGTTTATATTTCCTTTGTCACTGAGCAATTCCCTCAGGTATCCGTAGTTCAGCATCCTGAACACTTCTTTCCATAGGCCTATGCAGACTTCGGTTTTGTGCCCCCGTTCCTAATGAAACTCGCATATGACATTTGATTTCCTTGTAGTAGGGTCTGATTTCATATTTTGCGGTCACTGCACCTTGGTGCCCAGCTTTTTCAGTGCGTACACTATTTCTGAAGGAGACACACAAAAGATATGGGCATATAATAAAGGAGGTGTACCTCTTTCATTTTGGAGTGGGGCGACGGATCGCTGTAGAGCATCTGTATGCCTTGGTGGTGGATGGGAGGATCTGGTGTATGGCTGGTGCCGGTCTCTGTTGGAGCGTGGGAGTTGTTCTCGTTGTCCTTCATTGCGTCGATCCCTCCCCGTCTCTGAGTGTATCGCTGCTAACCATTGGGTCAGCCCATTAAGATATTTCTCATCCGCTCGTACCTCAATGCAATAGGCGTTGTGGATTTCCTCCCAGTGGTAGGGGATATTTCATGAGACGGCTTAGTATTTTCTTGGTCGACCTTGAACCATCCCTATTTGGCCTGTTATGGAAAGCGGCGACTACTATACCTTCTGATACGTTTGGCAGGCTCATCCTTACCCTGTTAAACCTGGCCAGGAAGTCCCTGAGTCCTTCCCCTGCGGTTTGCCTGACGACGAAGATGATGTTGACCCTTGCTTCCACTTTCTTTGTTCCTGCATGGGCGGTGACGAACTTATCCGCCATTTTCTCGAACGTTGATATTGCCTTAGCTAGTAGCTGGGAGTACCATATTAAGGCCCCGCTCGTCAGCGTCTCACCGAACTTCTTCAGTAGCACCAATAGTACTTGCGCTTTCGATAGGTCATTACCTTTCACGGCAGTGACATAATGGATCAAATGATCTTCGGGATCTATGGTTCCATCGTATACCCTTAAGTATGGCGGCATCTTGAAGGTTTTTGGGATAGAGTGAAGAGCGGCTTCTTCGGTATATGGTTGTTCGACGAATCATCCCACGTCGCATTTTGGCAGCAACTTGGGAGCACCAGGGATCTTGTCTACCCTCTCCTGATGCCCTTTCATTTGGTCAGGAAGAGCCTTGTTTTCATTCTCAATTTCTTCCATCTTCTTTAGGATGGCTGTTAGCATACCGTCATTGGCCTGTGCTTCGATAGGTCTGTTATTTACTCGTACAACCTCAGGTTCACCCATGACAGTAGTGATGCTTACCGTTGGCATACACCTGATGTTACTTTGTGGTGACTTCTCAACTAAGCCACTTAGAGTACTTGTTAGCCATTCTTCCAGTAGCTTCTTAACCACCGAGGGCGCATGCTCCTTTTTCATGCAAGATCGTCAGATCCTCAGATGGAGAAGGTGAGATCTCAGTACCTGGTGTGGTGCGAGGGGTTGCATTCAAGATACCATCGTCACTGGCCTCGTTGAGAGGACCAAGGAGATTGGTTGTAACACCCACTATTGCTTTCGATCGTGTGTTATTTTCGGCTATCTCTTTGTGTGGTGTAGAGAATGGTTGTTGGTTGTTCTCTAGGTGGATACTATGATTTTGATTCTCGAAATTCCCACAGACGACGCCAAACTGTTTGGCTCAAAAGTTATCGATATACTTTATAAACTTAAAAACAATCAAAAAATAAATAGGAGTAAATCGTAATCAAATATAATATAACATAGAGACAAAAGAGATGAAATTGTTGCAGTAGATCTGGTAAGATGAACTCGAGAATGAGTGTTCGTTAGATGTAGATATGGAGAGAGAGTGAGAGAAAATAGGAGAGTTGTATTATTCGAGAATAATAATGATGCCCCTTTACAATGGGAATGTCCTCTTTATATAGCAGGAGGCCTTCCTCAAAATAATCATAAAAGTACAAGAAATGGTCGACGCCCCCCTAGAGAGGATGCTGAGTATTAACTGGCATTGTCTTCGTCCTCACGCCCAAGCCGTACCCTTACTTTAGTTGACGCATGCTCACTGGGCGTACCCTTCGGCGTAGAGATATTGAGGGCCATATTTGACCCCATACACAGTAAATTTGATTTGTAAAAAGATCCTTTTTTATGGAATATGGAGTGAAAGGTGTATTATTATTTATTGTCGTATGTGATTACCGAATACTAGAAAATATTAGTATTGAAAATGTTAAAACCCATTGATTCCCTATTTTTTAGCAATTCCTATCAAGATGACGAATCCTTGCCATAGGTTCCTCTACAGGATCTGAAATTTGAATGGGTATATAGGGTTAGAGCTAGAAGACGATGTAATGTTTAAGTCTAACCCAAACTTTGTAGTTGTATTTAGAAATTTACTAAATATTCAAAAGGTTAAATTGCGAATAACACTTATAAATCTTAAATTCTGGCTTCTGGTACCATATGCACTTTGACGACAAAAGGAGTGAAAGAAGCAATTCGTGTAAAGGATAGCTCTTTTGCACCATAGTTGAGAATGAAATTATATGGCTAATTAGCCGTTCATGTTTTTCTTCTATCGTAGGAATTACTTGGTATAACGTTCTTTAATATTCAAAGTTTTTACTGCTCACTTGGAATTTCTTTTACATTAATAATAGCTTTCATTTAATTTTCCACTTAGAATCTTGGCCATGTAAAATTAGAAGAAGCAGAGATGGGTGGGTGGACGACTTCCACAAATTCAATGGAAAAAAATACATTTGGTCATTAATTTTTATTTAACTTCAATGGTTAATAACTCTAATCTATCAAAAATGTAGTTAGTCTATATTTCAAAAATATATTAGAGAAAAAGAGATAGTTGTTTGTGGTTAGGGTCTAAACACATAGATTAAGTTTAAATGATTGAATATAAGTAGCTAGCATAAATAGAAACAAATATGTTTGAACTTTGAATGTGACAAGACAGAATTAGGTGAACTCATTTTTATGATGGCATTTGCTAGGTAGGCCTTTATGAATTTGCATGACTTTGAAATATCAATAAAATTGAAAAAGGACGATAATCATGATTCATTGAGGCATTAATTGGAATGGTTTAGGTAGTGACCACGAATATGCACTTATGGACTGTTGTTTATTATATGGGTAAATTCTTACTCCAAAAGAATAGAAACGATCATGTGCCTAGTGCCCTAGTATTCTTCTTCTGTTTTCGTTTTTTTTTTGTTTGTTTGTTTGTTCCTATCGGTTATCCGGTATCAAGCTCGACTAACTCAAATTTGCGTTGCCTAAATAGGAGCGGAGCTAGAAAGTTACGTAAGAGTTCAATCAAATCCAGTAATTTTAATTTTAGTTCTCCATTTGTATTAAGAAATTCATTCAATATGTGCAATAATTTAATTTGGAATCCAATTACAAATACCTAATATTGCTATTTTAAAATTAGAACATGTAAACTTTAAATCGTAATCCTGTCTCTCTGTGTAAGGCCATCAATGAGGAAATGCTCTCACTAAAATAAAATTATTGTCAAAGCTCAAACTCAAAATCTTCTATTAAGACTAGACTAGACATCCTATCCATCCACCACAATTCTGATGGTACATATTCTTTGTTAATTGTATAACATATTCATTTTTTATTTGTTGTTGTTCTAGTGCTATAATTGTCACACCTCCTTTTGGCGTGCCTACCCCGAAGGATAAATGTACAAGGGAGTTTTTCCAATTTAAGTGACAATATTCGAAACGGGATTATTTTATTTATTTCAGAGTCGCCACTTGGAATAAATTAAGGTGTCCCAAGTCACCGATTTATTTAAATCCCGAATCGAGGAAATTTCGACTTTCCAAATGAAGTCTGCGAACCAGAAATTCTAAGTAAGGAATTCTGTTGACCCGAGGGAAGGTGTTAGGCACCCCCGGATCCCGTGGTTCTAGCACGGTCGCTTCAATTATTATAATTGGCTAAAATACCTGATTTTATACATGTTTACAAATTATATGCTCCAATTAAATCTTTTAAACCGCTATATTAATTTGAAACCATGCAAAAAGAAAAGACTAATTGCAACATAGACTCGGACTTTTTGATAGATAGGTGAATATAAAAAAAGTATCCGGATTATTTATTTGAAACTATGCCGATTAAAACCATCATAAAACTAACCCCAAAAAAATCAATTTACTTAATAGTGTATCCCTTAAAATTATTTCCGATTAAAGAATCATACCAAATGATATATTATTTCCTAGCTTTGATTTATGGCCGGAGATTGAATGACAAGATATAAGCTAACGGAAAATTGATCAAAATATACGAAAATAGAAATAATTCACCTTGATCCAATTATTAAAAAGTAAGATCGTTTACTATCCTTAATCCGATGTTAATTAGCGAAAGCGAGACTATGCGATTAAAATCGATCTAACATTAGCATCTAAAACCCGGGCTAACTTATCTTGTCTACTTAAGTATAAACAGATTTCAAGAGAAAATCGAGTGAAGAAATTCAAAAATGATTCAAAATACCTTGCATTAATAATTAACATCAACCAGATTAATAACTTAAACATGCTTAAATTGATTGACTTTAACAAATTACCAATTTAACATATCAAGGGAAATCTTAATCCGTACAAATACATTATACAACTAACAATGTATATCACAAAATTGAATCCGGTTCTAAAAATTACTAACCAATAACCCAAAGTCCCTTTAATCTAATTACTAAAACAAAACTCCGGAATTTCTAATGGTGACTTGATGTATTCCGAAAATCTATGACTGCATTAACTGATTAAACAAAGATGCAATACAGAAGAAAATTTAAAATGATAACAGTAGTTTCTTCAGTTGATTCCGAAATGATTCAGGTACATCGAGCGAAAAACTTCAAAGCATTATAAAGGATGAAATACCTGGGATTTGAATTGAAATAGAGCGAAAGAAAAGGTCAGCAACAACAAGTGAAGAAAACAACAGTTGGCAGCAACAAACAAGCAACAGCAGTAACACTTGAAACTCCAGTACAACTCAAAGACCTCAAACTTAGACAGAAACAGAATCCAGGCAACGACCCAAGATCAATTGGTGAACCAAACAGAAACAAACGAATGATCTCCGAAGAATTGAACACTCAAAATTCGAAAGAGAACACTGTAGGTGTGTGTGTGTGAAAACAGGGATATATTCTTCTGATACACACACTGTGAAAACAGAGAAGAATGTGAAAACAGTGTGTATGTGAAAACAGTTTTCTGTTCTGAGTGTGTGCCTGTATGTGTGAATTCCAGAAAGTATTCACTGTATGTGTGTGTGTGTTCACTGTATCTGTCTCTTTTCTGTGTGTTTTCTGCTTCTAAAAACCAGTTTTCTCTCTGTTGGTGTCTTCACTGTTTTATAGCCCTCAAATGATACCTTTTCAACTTTATTTTTAAGTGTTTTAATACTATCCAGCTATGTTATTCCCTCTTTTTTGCACTTTTCAACTTTTGATGCACTAAACCAAAATAAGAAACTAATTTTTTCCATGTTCAGCCCCTATCCAGCATAAAAGACTGCCAATTTTATTTTAAAACATCCCAAGCCAGACCTTTCCCTCTTAGAAATATTAATCTGAAGTTCAACATAATGCCTATCTTGCTTTACAACCAAATTCACTTTAAACCATGTGCATTGCACTCTTAGTTGCCTAGCTGTTGGCTTTCAAACTCTAGACTAAGACAACTATCAGCAGTTAACTCATAAACTAAAATCAACCAAACAATTTAATTCAATTCAACAGTGAATCAATGAATCTCGGCCAATGCCGGATTTGTAGCTCTAGTGTTCTAACAAACGAAACTACGAACCTAATCGACAACATTTGATTAGCCGATTACAACAAACAACAATCAATAACACACAATCGATGAACAAATTTTTTCATTCTTCAACACTTAAAGCCGAGAGAAGAAGAAGAGAAATGAAGCAAATACGAAACTAAATGTTCGACGACGCTAATCGACGCGAACCTGTATTCAACAACATTGGTAATCAAATAGACAAAGCAAAATTTTGGACTCGACAATTCACTGACACAGTGTTTCGGCCAAAGAAAAGAAAAGAGAAAAAATGAAGCTAACTAATCGACGACGCTAATCGACGCGAACACACATTCTATATTATTCGATTAGCCGATTACGATATGCGTAATCGACAAACAAATCCGACAAAGCAGTGACTAACAATTTCGGACAACATGTATAAATTCAATATCAAACAACTTAACGATATTAACAACGAATCGAATTCGATTCGCAATCACTCGTTAAACAGCGAAGAATAACAAACAATCAAGTCGACCAAATAAAAGGTCCCAAGAGATGAAGAAGAAAACCGAGAGTTTGATGAAATCACAACAATAATCAATAACAAACGAAGACTAACTAAACGACGAGTATAATTAAACAAAAATAGAGAAGAAAAAGGAAATACCTTGAAACAAAAGAAAAAATGGAAATCGGCAGCCTCGGGTCTTGTTCATTCGAGGTCGAAAGGACCTTAATTGAAGTGTTTTCAAATGAAAACAATCCAATTAAGGTCTATTAGACCTCAATTCCCCTTTGAATTCGAACGAAAAATCCCTAATTCAAATCTAGGGTTCTTGAACTTTGGTTTTGGGGCTCGACGACTTCCGGCCAGATTCGAACGGAAATAGCGGTGGTTGGGGTGTGAGCGAGGCTAGGGGATGCTATGGTGTGAGTTTGGGGCCGGTTGGGGTAGATTCGAGTTTTGCTCGAATCTTCAAACGAAGATTCGAGGAAACTCAGGGTGATTCGAGCCAAACCGTGTATGGGGTTGGGATGGGGAGGTTGAGATGAGTGTGTGGTGTAAATTTGGGGGTTATTGGATGACTGCCGCCGGCGGAGGCGATTTCCGGCCGGCGGCGTGCGGCGGCAGGCGGCAGAGAAGAAGAAGAGAAGGAGGGAGGGGCGGCGGCTGTTTTCAGAATAGGGTAAGGTGATAATTGAATTGAGAGAAGGGTTTGGGGGGTTGTTTGGTAAGTTAAAAATGGAGAATTAATCTCAGCCGTTAGATTAAACAAATCCAACGGCTGGGATCAATTGGATCGAATGGAATGGGCTGGGGCAGATAAGGTTGGGGTATAATTGTATTGGGCCTGGTCTTGGTCTTGATTGTGTGGCCCAATCCGAATTTGTACTCCTAATTATTTCCTTTTCTCTTCTCTTTTTTTTTTTAATTTTAATTCTCAATTTATTAAAACAACAAAAAAAATTCTAATTACACTACAAAGTCAATTAAATTATAAGAAATACTAATTAGGTTATATGAACAAATAACACACTCAATTTAAACATCAATTAAATATAAATCACACAATTAGGCATTTAAATACTAGAAAAGCAAAAAATACATATTTTTGTGATTTTATTTTGCAAAAATAAACTTAAACTACCCCTAATTGCAAAGTTAGATCAAAAATGTAAATATGACCTATTTTTGTATTTTTTATTAATTTAAACACATATAATCATGCATATACAAATGCAAACAATTACCAGAAATAACACGAAAATTCAACAAAAATACACATCGTAAAAAATAGACGATTTTTGTTTTGATTTTGTGGGAGTAATTCATGTTAGGCAAAAATCACGTGCTCACAAACCTGCCCCTCTTTGCGCGAAAACTACGAAGAGTTTTTCGTGCAAAGATAAGTGAGCAAATATGAGCGATTTTTGCCCGTTTGAATACTCCGTGGGAAGCATTTTGAAAAAGTTTTGACCGAGCCTTTGCTTCGGGAGGCTTCCTACATATCCTGGGCTAAACAGGAATCAGGTCAATGTAATTCGGGAAGTTTTGGTAGCTGGGACTACCGTGGACTGACACTTTGCTGCTATCGTTGCTGCATGCTGCTGTTTACTGCTTACCGATCTCCTTATTACACCAAAAGAAATTAAAGCTGAACTAGCTATGCTATCAAACTATGAGTTACAAGATTCCTATCTATGATTCTCTTGAAGACTTGATCTTGAATCTTAGCTGATTTGCTGTAGACCTCGATCTGAATCTTGATGCTCCACAAGCTGTACGTGCTCGTTTATTTCTGTAACATTGAGTGAAACGGAGTCGGCGGAGCTTGTTACTTCAATCATCTTCTTGTGCAATCCGCGCCTTTGTTTACTCCAACGTTTGAAAATCTTTTCTCTCGGTTCTTTTCTTCTTTTCTTCACTCTGGATTGATGTTCCATTTGTAGGTTATCTCGATCCTTGCATCCCGAGGTCAAACCTATTTAGACAAACAAAACAAACAAACGAACGAAATTTTTCTGCCCCAGTTTTGCTAGGAAAATTTCGTGAGTTAGTTGTGACACAGAAAGTGATTAAAAGACTCTTCGGTATTGGGTAAGAAATCATGGTTTCACAAACGTTCAACGGCTTTCTAGCCGGGATTTTGTAGAAAGGTTTCACGGCTTTCGGTCGGAATTCAAACAATATCTAACGATTTTGGCCGTCGGATCTTCGGTTTCTTGGTCGGGGTAAAAGTAAACGGCTCCGCAGTTTTCGACTGGGAGATCCTCGGCTTTCGACCGGGATAAAAGTTTCACGGCTTTCGTCGGAATTCAAACAATATCTAACGGTTTTGGCCGTCGGATCCTCGGTTTTTGGTCGGGGTAAAAGTAAATGGCTCCGCAGTTTTCGACGTGAGATCCTCGGTTTTTGGCCGGGGTAAAAGTAAATGGTTCCGCAGTTTTCTGACGGGAGATCCTCGGTTTTCTGACCGGATAAAAGTTTCACGGCTTTCTGGCCGGAATTCAAACAATATCTAACGGTTTTTGGCCGTCGGATCCTCGGTTTTTTGGCCGGGTAAAAGTAAATGGTTCCGCAGCTTTTCGACCGGGAGATCCTCGGTTTTCGACCGGGATAGAAGTTTCACGGCTTTCTCGTCGAATTCAAACAATATCTAACGGTTTTTGGCCGTCGGATCCTCGGTTGTTTGGCGGGGTAAAAGTAAATGGCTCGCAGTTTTCGACCGGGAGATCCTCGGTTTTCGACCGGAAGAAAAGTTTCACGGCTTTCCGGTCGAATTCAAACAATATCTAACGGTTTTTGGCCGTCGGATCCTCGGTTTTTGGTCGGGGTAAAAGTAAATGGCTCCGCAGCTTTTCGACCGGGAGATCCTCGGTTTTCTGACCGGGATAAAAGTTTCACGGCTTTCGGCCGGAATTCAAACAATATCTAACGGTTTTTTGGTCGTCAGATCCTCGGTTTTTTGGCCGGGTAAAAGTAAATGGTTCCGCAGTTTTCTGACTGGGGAGATCCTCGGTTTTCTGACCGGGATAAAAGTTTCACGGCTTTTTGGCCGGAATTCAAACAAATTCTAACGGTTTTTTGGCCGTCAGATCCTCGGTTTTTTGGCCGGGGTAAAAGTAAATGGTTCCGCAGTTTTCTGACTGGGAGATCCTCGGTTTTCTGACCGGGGATAAAAGTTTCACAGCTTTCTGGCCGGAATTCAAACAATATCTAACGGTTTTTGGCCGTCGGATCCTCGGTTTTTTGGTCGGGGTAAAAGTAAATGGCTCCGCAGTTTTTTGACTGGGAGATCCTCGGTTTTCTAACCGGGAATGAAAGTTTCACGGCTTTCTGGCCGGAAAGACCCTCGGTTTTTCTGACCGGGGTCCAAACAGATATTGGACTGATATGATTTGATTCTCTTTTTTTGGAGTTTTCATTTTCTTTTCTTTTATTCTTCCTTTTGGGCCTTCTTTTAGGCTTTCTTTTTAACCATCAACAAATGCATAAGATAAAGCTCTAAAAAGAAGCTTCCCTTTTTAATCGGGAGATCCTCGGTTTTCTGACCGGGATAAAAGTTTCACGGCTTTCTGGCCGGAATTCAAACAATATCTAACGGTTTTTTGGCCGTCGGATCCTCGGTTTTTTGGCCGGGGTAAAAGTAAATGGCTCCGCAGTTTTCTGACTGGGGAGATCCTCGGTTTTCTGACCGGGATAAAAGTTTCACGGCTTTCTGGCCGGAATTCAAACAATATCTAACGGTTTTTTGGCCGGGGTCCAAACAGATATTGGACCGATATGATTTGATTCTCTTTTTCGGAGTTTTCATTTTCTTTTCTTTCATTTTTTTTTTGGCCTTCTTTTAGGCGTTCTTTTTTAACAAATGCATAGGATAAACCTCTAAAAAGAAACTTACCTTTTTATGTGTTTTCCTTGTTCCAAAGCCATTTCAAAGCTTGCGTATTTCACTTGTTCGAGTTGTACTTTCTTCTTGCACAATTAAACAGACCTGCTTTCAACAAAGAACATTTTATCAGTTGAAAAAGTGGTTGGCTTTGCGGCCTTGGTTATCTTCATGGCTTGATCGTTTCCCCGTTTCCATTGAGAAGTTTGCTACCAATTGTCTTTGGGATGACTTCCTTTCGAACTGACCGGGTTCATTCCCGGAATTCCATGGGGATTTTCCGTGTAGGTTCTATCCTTCTGCCTTATTCTGTCTCTTTCAAGACCTTAACCTTTGATTTCCGTTTCCTTTCTAAGACTCTTTTCTTTTGGAAACAATCGATCATTACGATCCAATCGTGGATTGTAACAATATACCACTGAGGCTGTTTTTCTTTTCTTCTTCACCAGGCGGAGTCCTGTAAAACTGGTCCTGTCACCTTCCTTTGTAATAGTTTCAGAATTTAAAATTAAAACGAAAGGGATTCAAAGAAGAAGAATGAATCAAAGAATAGAAAAACGTATCAAAGATAGAGGAGTCCCTTTCGGGGGAAAAAGAAGGACTTATCTGAGGTATATGATGACTTTAACCAACATGACATGCTCCTCGGACCAGATGCTTGATCGTCACAAAACTCCCATTTTCTTATGAACCAAACGGGTCTATATTTCCGAGCTAAGGAGCCGTGCCAGGACCTCTCGTGGTGAAACAAACTTTTCGGTTGATAGCGCCCTTTGCGGGTTTTCGCCAATCGACCTCTCTCATTTCTCTTCTTACCATCGCCAGATAGCACTCTTTGCGAGTTTTTACCAATAGGCTCTCTCATTTTGTATTTCTCTACTTCCATCGTCTTATGGTGCCCGAAGGTTTTCACCAATAAGACTCTCTCATTTTATTTCTTTTCATTCCAGGAACCTCGGATCGCAACAATGATGTTCTCACAACTTCCAATCGATCTTGAAGGAATTGTACTTGGTTCGGGTAACAAGAATTGTAAACAAAATTACAACTTTGGAATCATCTTGACGGATCTTAAACCGAATCAAAAATATCATCTGCCCCAGTTTCATTTTGGGGAAACCGGGATTTTTGATTTGGTGTGACTGAACCTCAGGGAGAGGTTGCCTACGTATCCTTTCGGAATCAAGTCAGAACGTAGTTCAGGAACTTTGTTTTTGTTTTGTTTGTTTTTTTTTTTTTTTTTTTTTTTTTTTGGTTTGGTTTGGATTCCAAAGAGGGTAGCCAAAGAAAGGTAACTGGCTCAAAGGGTTTACAAAAAGGGTTGGTAGTGTTTGGGTAGCGGGAATAAAAGCCTTCAATCATTTCGACTTGTGAGGACCTCATTGAAACAAGTTCAGACATAATACCTTTTCACAGCATCTGCATTCACAGCCGTTTCAGGATCTTTTCCTTCCATGTCTCCCAAGTATAATGCTCCTCTTGGCAGTATCTTCCTGATGATGTATGGTCCTTTCCAATTAGGAGCGAATTTTCCTTTCGCTTCCTCATGATGTGGAAGAATGCGTCTTAAAACCAACTGACCTACTTCGAAATTTCTCGGTCGTACTTTCTTGTTGTAAGCACGAGCCATTCTTTGTTGGTACAGTTGTCCATGACAGACCGCAACCATTCGCTTTTCATCGATCAAAGTTAATTGTTCCAAACGAGTCTTAACCCACTCGCTATCTTCAATCTCTGCTTCAACAATTGTACGAAGCGAAGGAATTTCTACCTCTGCCGGTATCACAGCCTCAGTTCCATAGACTAGCAGGTATGGAGTTGCTCCCACCGATGTACGTACTGTAGTACGGTATCCCAGTAAAGCGAACGGCAATTGTTCATGCCATTGTCTAGAACTTTGGATTGTTTTTCTCAAAATCTTCTTAATGTTTTTGTTTGCTGCTTCCACGGCACCATTGGCTTTGGGCCGATAAGGGGTGGAGTTCCTATGCGTTATTTTGAATTGCTCGCATATTTCTTCCATCAAATGACTGTTCAAATTCGCGGCATTGTCTGTGATGATAGTTGCGGGTATACCAAAACGACAGATAAGATTTGAGTGTACAAAATCCACCACCGCTTTCTTGGTGACTGATTTGAGAGTGACGGCTTCGACCCATTTTGTGAAGTAGTCGATAGCCACTAGTATGAATCGGTGTCCATTCGAGGCTTTCGGCTCAATCGGGCCGATGACATCCATTCCCCAAGCGACAAATGGCCACGGCGCTGACATAGGATGCAGCTCAGTTGGAGGTGCATGAATCAGATCTCTATGTACCCGACATTGATGGCATTTTCGGACAAAACCGAAACAATCTTTCTCCATGGTCATCCAATAATAACCTGCTCGAAGGATTTTCTTGGCTAAGACATACCCATTCATATGAGGCCCGCATACTCCCGCATGTACTTCGTGCATGATTCTTCCTGCTTCTTCGGCATCAACACACCTTAAAAGGTTAAGATCTGGGGTTCTTTTGTACATGACCTCGCCGCTCAAAAAGAAACCACCCGCATGTCTCCTAATGGTCCTCTTTTGATCTCCGGTAGCATGTTCTGGGTATTCTTGCGTTTTCAGAAATCTCCTGATATCGTAATACCATGGCTTGACGCTTGGTCCTTCTTCGATTGCATTGCAATAACCGTGGCTCTCCCTGATTTGAATTTCCAAGGGATTGACATGGGCGTTGCCCGGATAAGGTAGCATTGAAGCTAAAGTGGCAAGTGCATCAGCTAGTTCATTGTGACATCGTGGGATATACCTGAACTCTATCGATGCAAATCGCTTGCCAAGAATGTTCACGTGTTGTCGATAAGGGAGGAGTTTAACGTCTCGAGTTTCCCATTCACCTTGAGATTGTTTGATAATTAAATCTGAATCTCCCATGATCAACAAATCTTCGACACCTTGATCAATTGCCATGTTCATACCCATGATACAAGCTTCATACTCAGCCGTATTGTTCGTGCAGAAGAAACGGAGCCTAGCCGTGGCCGGATAATGCTGACCAGCAGGAGAGATCAAGATTGCCCCGATCCCTACACCTTTAGCGTTTACCGCTCCATCGAAAAACATTTTCCAAGCATGATTGTCGTCCGAAACAACTTCTGTCGTATTTACCTCTTCATCAGGAAAGTAGGTATTCAATGGTTGATACTCTTCGTCGATCGGGTTCTCGGCCAAATGGTCCGCCAATGCTTGGGCCTTCATTGCCGTGCGAGTGACATAGACTATGTCAAACTCAGTGAGCAGGATTTGCCACTTCGCCAATCTTCCGGTGGGCATCGGTTTCTGGAATATGTACTTCAAAGGATCCAACCGAGTAATGAGGTGAGTCGTATGGGCTTGGAGGTAGTGTCTCAATTTCCGAGCGACCCAAGTTAAAGCACAACACGTTCTTTCCAGCAAAGTGTACTTGACCTCATAACTAGTGAATTTCTTGCTCAAGTAGTAAATTGCTTGCTCTTTCTTCTCCGCCGCATCACGTTGTCCGAGAACACAACCAAAAGAGTTTTCCAAGACTGTTAAATACAAGAAAAGAGGTCTCCCTGGCTCTGGCGGGACTAAGACTGGAGGGTTTGACAAATATTCTTTGATCTTGTCAAAAGCTTCTTGGCATTCAGTTGTCCATTTGATTGCAGCATCTTTCTTCAACAATTTGAATATGGGTTCACATGTGGAAGTCAACTGAGCGATGAACCTACTGATGTAGTTCAATCGGCCTAGAAGACTCATTACATCTTTCTTTGTTCTGGGGGGAGGTAAATCCCGGATGGATTTTATCTTTGTGGGATCTAATTCAATACCTCTTCTACTGACTATGAAACCCAAAAGTTTACCTGACGGGACTCCAAAAGCGCATTTGGCCGGATTCAGCTTCAAATCGTACTTCCGCAACCTCTCAAAGAATTTCCTCAAGTCTCGCACATGATCGCCTTGAGTTCTGGATTTGATGATCACATCGTCCACGTACACCTCTATTTCCCGATGCATCATGTCATGGAAAATGGCAGTCATAGCTCTCATGTACGTCGCTCCTGCATTTTTCAAGCCGAACGGCATGACTCTGTAACAGTAAGTCCCCCAAGGTGTGGTAAAAGCAGTCTTCTCGGCGTCCTCTTCATCCATCAACACTTGATGATATCCCGCATAACAATCCACAAACGACTGTATCTCATGTTTGGCACAGTTATCAACAAGGATGTGGATGTTCGGTAAAGGAAAGTTATCTTTAGGACTCGCTTTATTCAAATCTCGGTAGTCAACACATACTCGAGTTTTTCCATCTTTCTTTGGCACGGGCACAACATTAGCCAACCACGTGGTGTATTGTACCACTCGAATTACCCCTGTTTTCAACTGCTTAGTGATTTCTTCTTTGATTTTATTACTGATGTCAGTCTTGAACTTTCTTTACTTCTGTTGTACTGGGTGACAGTCAGGGTAGATTGGTAATTTATGCACCACTAGATCAGCTCCTAATCCCGGCATGTCATCGTAAGACCAAGCAAACACGTCTTTAAATTCAAACAAGAGTTGGATTATTGCATCTCGTGTTTTCTCATCTGTGTGGATGCTTATCTTGGTCTCTCGGACCTCTTCATCAGTTCCCAAATTAAACGGTTCGATGTCATTCAAATTTGGCTTAGGTTTATTCTCGAAATGTTCCAATTCTCGATTTATTTCCCTAAAAGCCTCATCTTCATCGTATTCCGGTTCTTGGTTCATTATTTCCAGATTAGGTGGCGTGTTCGGATTTGAGCATGAGTTCCGCAAGCATGTCATGTTATTTAAAGCCGCATTATTAGGACTGAAAAGGAAGAATAAATAACAAAATTAGAAAGAGTGCAAAAGTAAGGAAATATTTATTTTATTTTCTTGGAATTTTCTGAAAACAAACAAAATTACATCGGAGAAACCAAAAATACAAGAAAACAAAGAAAAACATCCAAGCTACATCCTGAAGTAACTTGTGATGAAGGAAAAACGACAGGACAAATCTACCGGAACTCCCGCCTGATTGGGAAGGGTGTGGCTTTCCAATTTTGCAATTTAGCTTCAGGGCCCACGTACAGCACCTCGGCGGTGCTTGTTCCTTCTCCCGATTGGACCATATTAACATCATAGAGCATTTGCCTCATGGCCCCACATATGTCTTCAATTTCCTCCGCTGTAAAGACCTCGTCTTCTTCTTCTTCACTGTACCTTGGTCGGACGAAAGTTTGGTACAGATGCGGCAATGGTTGCGGCAAAACCCATCCTTTCTCCTTTCTCTTTTTGGCCCATCTTTCATCTTCAGGGGTTGGGCGAAAGCCCACTCCAAAAAACTTTTCAGCTACAGGTAAAGTTATCAGCTTCGGCACTCCTTGTAGGGATTTCCCCAAACCTTTTCCTGGTTGGAAGCCATGTTTAATCATTTCTTTTGCCACCATGATGGAGGCATTAGACAAAAAAGGTTGGGGGAGAGGGTTCCCTTCTTCGTGTTGATCCGCCAACACAATCTCGAAAGCTTGATAGACAATGTTTTCGCTTCCCGCTTCTTCTTCCAAGCAAGGTATGGATGGATCTCGGTAGATTGATTGCTCATCTTCCCCGTGGACCACGATCTCTTGTCCCTTGTGCTCAAATTTCAACATCTGATGGAGGGTAGAGGGCACAGCTCCGGCCGCATGAATCCATGGTCTCCCTAGAAGAAAATTGTAAGAAGTGTCCATATCCAAGACTTGGAATGTCACTTCGAAGTCCACCGGCCGATGGTCATAATCACATCAATCTCTCCGACAGTATCTCTTTTCACACCGTCAAAAGCTCGCACACATATGTTGTTAGGCCGAATCCTTTCAGCTCCGATTCCTATGCGGCCTAAAGTGGAAAGCGGGCATATGTCTACCCCCGAACCCCCATCAACCATGACCCTCTTCATATAGTAGCCTTCGCTTTTGACGGTCAAATGCAAAGCTTTGTTGTGGGCGGCACCCTCCAAAGGCAAATCAGCTTTACTGAAGGAAATCTGATTGATCGCGAAGAATCTTTCCGTCATTCTTTCAAGTTGTTCGGATGAAGTCTCAATAGGCACGTATGCCTCATTCAAAGCTTTTAGCAAGACCTTTTGATGTTCAGTAGACTTCATTAGAAGGGACAACATCGACACCTGCTCTGGGCATTTACGCAGTTGGTCTATCATCTCGTAATCAGGCATTTGCATCTTTTGAAAAAAGACCTCTGCCTCTTCAGCACTTACATGTTTCTTCGACGGGAAACGCCTTTGTGTGGCGTTATTTACCTCCTCCGTGTTTAAGTACTTCTGTCCTAGGACACTCTCAGATGAATTTCCCACAATCTCTTTCCCTTTGCGCATAACAAGTGTTCGTTGGTAGCTCCAGGGTACTGCGGATGGATCTGTCATTGGTTTTTGTTGCACGCGTGCAATAACCACAGGTTCATCTGGTTTTCGGGCCACATAAGTTCCCTTTGGTACATACATTGATGTTTCTCTTTTTAAATGGAACTTCTTGGGGGCACCTATGGACAATGGTTTTTCCACTCTACCTCGTGGGAGGTAAAGGACTCCGCCCTTCCGAGACGATGCTTTCAATTCAATCGTCTTTTCGGATTTGGTTTCAAGAGCTTCAACCTTTTTCCCCATTTTCTCTTGTTTCGGGGTAGCCTCAGGACGCTTCTCCATGTTGGCGATGGCGATTATCGCTTTCAAAGCTGGGTCAAATTCTTTGTCGTCACAAATCATCCCAATCACCGGTCCGTTGTTGTGAGCTGGTAATGGGTTGTTTGTCACATTTGGGATGTCTTCATCTGCGAAGACGATCCTCCCTTGATTGATTAATTCTTGCACTGCTTTCTTTAACGTCCAACAATTGTCAGTACTGTGTCCTTCAACACCTGAATGATATGCACAGTATATCCCCCTCCGGTAGGCAGGAGAGTCTGGATTCTGCCTGTTCTGCGGAACAGGCTGCAATAGGTTTTCTTGCCTGAGTTTTGGGAAAAGAGTGGAATACGGCTCCCCAATCGGTGTAAAGCTCGTTTTGGGTTGCTCACGCTGGCGAGCGTTATTTGGCCGTGGATTATACTGGTTTGGGTAAGGAGGTTGGTTTCTCTGGAATGGAGGTGGATTCCTGTTGGCTGGTGGCTGTGGCCGTGCCTGAGGTTGAATGTTCATGACCGCATAGGGTGGAGGCGGAGGAGCATAAGCCATGCCGTGATGTGGATAATAATGTTGGGGGACCCTGTCGGAGAATACCTGCCTTGAGGTTCGATATCTCCTGTCTTCTACCGCTGCCATAGCAGATTCTTCTTTCTTCTTGCTTCGGGGCATCCCTCCAGACCCGCCTTGAATGGCTTGGGAAGTTGCCCGAATGGCCGCTTGGCTCAAAATTCGCCCTGTTTTCAAGCCATTTTCTACCATCTCTCCGATCTTGATAGCTTCGGCAAAAGGTTTTCCCATTGCCGACATCATATTTTGAAAGTAATCGGGCTCTTGAGCTTGGAGAAAAGTCGTGACCATTTCAATTTCGTCCATGGGGGTTTCACCCTGGACGCTTGCTCTCGCCACTTGATGGCATATTCTCTGAAGCTTTCTGAGGGCTTCTTTTTTAAGTTCGATAGAGAATTCCCGTCCGGCGCAATATCGATGTTGTATTGGAATTGTTTTACAAAATCTCTGGCCAGATCATCCCAGATGTGCCATCGAGATATGTCTTGATCCATATACCACTCCGATGCTATTCCGACCAAACTCTCTCCGAAGTACGCCATCAACAATTCTTCTTTGCCGCCGGCACCCCTCAATTGATTGCAGTATTTCTTCAAATGAGCAATGGGGTCGCCATGTCCGTTGTACTTTTCGAACTTTGGTGTCTTAAAACCTGATGGCAAATGGACGTGCGGGAACATGCACAGATCGGCGTAAGATACACTCTTCTGTCCACTCAGACCTTGCATGTTCTTAAAGCTTTGTTCCAAACTCCTCATTCTTTTCGCCATCTCATCCTGCTCGGGGGTCTTTGGATTTTGGCTCGGTAGGAACTCATATCGAGGTGGCTGAGAATATGTATTGGCTGCAACCTGGGTATGGTCCCGTGTGAGCGGTGGCGCTGGGAATGTAAAGGATGAGGAGTCGAAGAAAGGAGCGTGTGCGGTGGGGTGCGTTGTGATTGGAACTGGTAATTCAACGGACGTTCTTGCAGATGTATCATGTGGTGCTACCCGAGGATGGGATGTGGAGGGTGATTCAGAGAGGTTTGTAGCATTGGAATACCCGAACAGAGTAGGCGGGTAATTGATGGGGATATTTGAAATACCGCTTGACCTGAGAAGAATTTCAGGGAACCCAGGGACCAGACTCGGGGGCTCTTTCCCGTTGTTCCAATCGTCCAACATCTCGAGCATGCGGCAACGCAACATTCTATTCTCCTCCAAAGCTGCCGACTCAGTAGCCGGGATGGTTGTCAATGAGCTTTCCTCCGAAACGGGAATGGTTGCTAAAGGCATTTCTGAAGACATGTCGGCACCCTTTTTTGACCTAGTGAAATAGGGATGAGTGCTTTCAGGCTGCCGAACTTTTCCTTTGGACCTTGTGAAGTACGAGTGTGGTGCCAGATTACCGCAAAGTCAACCACTTTTACTAAAACCTGGATTTTGGCAAACAAACGGTTAGTCCGAAACAACATAACAGATAAGTAATCTCACGTTGGGTGTGATGCACTTATACAGGTGACAATGTTGCTACATGTATTCGCTTGCGATGCGTCATTCCGGTTTGTATCGATCTTCTTTTTCTCTTAACTTTTTCCCCCCCCCCTTTTTTTCATTTTTATTTTTATTTATTTATTTTTTAGTGATGGTCGAATCTTATGTGGATTGCCTACGTATCATGTCCCCGCATGAATCAGACCGAGCGTAGTTCGGAAACAATAGACATAAGATGAAGTGTTCATGAATTTTATTTCAACAAACTTAAAACTTGAAACACTTGCAAAATACAACAATGGAGAAAAACTTGTAAAAGGAAAAACAGACTCTAAAACAAAAGACTCTCCTAAACATGTTCCAACGCCTCGAATCTTTGCGCCCGGGGGGCGCTGTTTGGCCTTGCTGCAGTTCTTGGGGTGAGATCTTTCTGTATACTTCCCAATTCTGCCATGACCTGGTGGACGCATTCCATGATTGAAGAAAAGAGGGCAGGCCGAGGTACTTGTTCGCAGTTCAAACACTTCATAGTAATGTAGTGCCCGATCTCATTGATCCTGGTTCTGATTATGTCTTTTTCTCTGAGCAGCTGCCCTATGTGCCTGTTCTTTGCCCCTAATACTTGAGAGTTGCCGGAGACATGGTCCAAGAGCCTATCTATTTGTCTTTCCATCCGCGCCATCAAGTTGTGACAACGGTTTCTATCTGCTTTAGCATCCTGGACTTGCCTGAGAGTTCGCTCTTTAAGAGTGGCATTTGCTTTTCTCAAATCAACGATGATCGCATCATAGTCTTTCTCTACTTGTTGTAGACGGAGTGCTTCTTGGTGGGCCGCTCTCTTCCATTTTGTTCGGACTGCAACCAAAGCCGCTTTTGCCTTCTCCAAGTCTTCGTGGTGTTCAAAGGCTTTCCTTTCCAAATCGTTTATCAGCATCTGATCACTCCGACTCCTCCTTGACCTTTCTGCGGCCAATTGCATCTCTTGAATTCGAGTTTGGAGTGCTTCTCTTTCCTGCTCCCAACCGGCCCTTTCCCGATCGAAGTCGGCCTGTTGTATGTCCATGGCCGCTTCCAGGATTCCTTTGTCTTCTTTTAAAGTGTTGATGCAAGATTGGAAATTTTGTGCTCTCTCATGCTCAACCTCCCTAACTCTGGCTTCTATTTCTCTCTCCCAATCGACGGCATACTTCACTGACCTTTCTGACCTTTGCTCTGGTATTGGTTGGTTGTGGAACCATTCAAGATAAGCGAGACTCACTTCTCCCCGTTCCCGGTCGGCAACCATTTCGTTGATGTCGGAGAGTCGACTACCGAACCAAACCTTCTGTGCATAAGTCTCCCTCGGGGTCTCTTCTGTCACAAATTCCCATACAAATGATCGCATATCCTCAATTGGGGCCTTTTTCTGTTCTCTTCCCAGCTGCCGCATGACACGTAGCGGGGCATATGGTTGGAAACCCCCGAAACCCATTAATATGTAGAATGGGCGGTATGTCGACATATGCATGATTTTGGCGGAAGGGAACCAATAATAATTCCAGGTAAGTTGATCAGCTCTCAAAGAGTTGAGGAGTTCTTGCCAAGTCCTCAAGTCTTCTGGAAGGTTACAACGGGCGGCTCTGTTTGTATGACAACGAATATAATTCAGCCAATCTGCTTTGAAGTTTATCACAATTGGGTGATGGTAGAGATGCTCTATAAACCACATTTGTAATAAAATATTGCAACCCTCAAAATAGTCTTGTCCTTCTTGGCACCGAGTTAAGGCCCGGAAGATGTCTCCTAGTATCATCGGAAGAACAGTGTGTTCCTCGTTACTCTGTAGATATGAGACCACCGCAGCTAAACGGATTCTGATGCGTCCACCACGTTCGGGAAAACCATGGTTCCCAAAAAAGCGATCATGAAAGCATAGATTCTTAAATCTCCCCAGGCGTCATAATTTAGCTGGTTAACAAATTCGACGTTTGAGAATTTCCCAAACCCTTCCTTATCACCAAATCTGTCGTAGAGATAATCTAGTGGCACCCAACCGTTCTCCAGACAACCGAGGGGAACCCGCCGGAGACATAGCTTTTTCAAGAAGTTATTCACACTCATCTGCCTAGGAGCTGCAGGCCTCATCTTGTGCAAATCTCTTCCGAGCCCTGTGAGTCCGCCCAATTCTTCCAAAGTGGGTGTCATTTCACAATCCCGAAATTTGAACACATTGCTTGTTGAGTCCCAAAAACTCACTAAAGCTCTGATCACATTTTTATCCGGTTTTATCATCATGATGTCCGGAAGAAATTTGAGGTGCTTGTGAACTTGATTTCTTTCCCAAGCTTGAAAAACTAGTCCACCATTTACGGAGCCGATCTGGGGTTTTGTCCTGGACCATGAACATAGATGGCATTTCGTCTCTCACCCTTTTTTGGCCGATTCGTTGCGAGGAAGTCATGCCGATCCTAGAAAAGATAAAAAATGGATTTAAGATTTTTTTTTTTTTTTTTTTTTTTTTTTATTATATATAAAAAAACGAATCTTGTTAACACGGCCTTTCAGCACTTGAAGAAGATTTGAAGGCTGTATAACAGGATACCAGTGTGATGTCTATATTCCGTTTTGCGAAATTAGTCCTCCGGCGCCCTTTTGAGGCGTTTGGCTATTTTTGCAAAATTTCCTAACTCTCGACTAAGAACAAAAATCCTAATTCTAATATTTTTATTATTGTTTTCCCTAATTTTTTTTTATTTTTTATTTTTTATTTTCTTAAAAAAAATCAGTATTAGTTGAGCCCGATATGGGTTGCCTACGTATCTCATTTTTGGTGAGAATCAAACTTGCGTAGTTCGAAAATAAAAGAACTAAATCATTTTAAGAAAAGAAAACGAACTATTTTTTAAACGGCATTTCTAAAACAAATTATTTTCAAAGGAACTAAGAAAATTTATTTGGAAATTTATTTTCAAAGAAACTAAACTATTTTTGTAAAATTAAGAAAATTTATTTGGAAATTTTTTTTTTTTTTTTTTTTTTTTTTTTTTCAGAAATTATTTTCAAAGAACTAACTATTTTCATAAAAATTAAGAAAATTTATTTGAAATTTTTGCAATTTTTCAGAATTTATTTTCAAAGAATTAACTATTTTCATTAAGAAAAATTTAGTTTGGGATTTTTTGCAATTTTTCAGAATTTATTTTCAAAGAATTAACTATTTTCATAAAATTAAGAAAATTTAGTTTGGAATTCTTTTTGCATTTTTCAGAAATTATTTTCAAAGAACTAACTATTTTCATAAAAATTAAGAAAAATTTAGTTTGGAATTTTTATTATTATTATTTTTTTTTTATTTTTATTTTTTTTTTTTTTGCATTTTTTCAGAATTTATTTTCAAAGAACTAACTATTTTCATAAAATTATTTTAACTATATACCCTGACGTTTTCCACTTCTTCCTCTTTTTAACAAACCGATCGGCATGTAAGATCGAAACAAATAAATGCACACAAAAAGATGCAACAAGTTGGTCTTTTTGTTTTAGGTACACTTGTCCTAGACAGGCCCAACCCCTGTGTTGAGCCTCCTAAGTCAAATATGCACATGATGCAAATAAACGTTCCTATCGGGGATCCGGCATAAGGTTTTGTTATTCTAAGTCATCATCCTGTTGGAAAAGTGTCTAGACCGGCTTTAACTCGAGCGGACAACTCGAGCCGAAGAGTGTCGGTGCACCGGTAGCATGACTTTCCGGCTTAATTGACAAAACTCTCCGCCTAAACATGTGCGACTACAAAATCCTTCACCGGGTGCCAAGCACCACAGCTATCTTGAGAAAAACGGGCTATGTCAAGCAAATGCCCGGTATTATATTTCAAAAGACTCAAAAAGAAATGAAAATGGGTATCGGCACAATTTATATACAGTTCACAAAATATCAAAGCGGTAAAACAACATTTAGCATATAAAATATAAACATGTAATAAAATCAGATAATAAATAAGCCAAATAAAATAATTATTCAAAGCTCGAATTCTTAAACCCCGAACCAGTAGTTCTGGGTTTGTGTCCCCAGCAGAGTCGCCAGAGCTGTCACACCTCCTTTTGGCGTGCTTACCCCGAGGGATAAACGTACAAGGAGTTTTTCCAATTTAAGTGACAATATTCGAAACGGGATTATTTTATTTATTTCAGAGTCGCCACTTGGAATAAATTATGGTGTCCCAAGTCACCGATTTATTTAAATCCCGAATCGAGGAAATTTCGACTTTCCAAATGAAGTCTGCGAACCAGAAATTCTAAGTAAGGAATTCTGTTGACCCGAGGGAAGGTGTTAGGCACCCCCGGATCCCGTGGTTCTAGCACGGTCGCTTCAATTATTATAATTGGCTAAAATACCTGATTTTATACATGTTTACAAATTATATGCTCCAATTAAATCTTTTAAACCGCTATATTAATTTGAAACCATGCAAAAAGAAAAGACTAATTGCAACATAGACTCGGACTTTTTGATAGATAGGTGAATATAAAAAAAGTATCCGGATTATTTATTTGAAACTATGCCGATTAAAACCATCATAAAACTAACCCCAAAAAAAATCAATTTACTTAATAGTGTATCCCTTAAAATTATTTCCGATTAAAGAATCATACCAAATGATATATTATTTCCTAGCTTTGATTTATGGCCGGAGATTGAATGACAAGATATAAGCTAACGGAAAATTGATCAAAATATACGAAAATAGAAATAATTCACCTTGATCCAATTATTAAAAAGTAAGATCGTTTACTATCCTTAATCCGATGTTAATTAGCGAAAGCGAGACTATGCGATTAAAATCGATCTAACATTAGCATCTAAAACCCGGGCTAACTTATCTTGTCTACTTAAGTATAAACAGATTTCAAGAGAAAATCGAGTGAAGAAATTCAAAAATGATTCAAAATACCTTGCATTAATAATTAACATCAAACAGATTAATAACTTAAACATGCTTAAATTGATTGACTTTAACAAATTACCAATTTAACATATCAAGGGAAATCTTAATCCGTACAAATACATTATACAACTAACAATGTATATCACAAAATTGAATCCGGTTCTAAAAATTACTAACCAATAACCCAAAGTCCCTTTAATCTAATTACTAAAACAAAACTCCGAAATTTCTAATGGTGACTTGATGTATTCCGAAAATCTATGACTGCAGTAACTGATTAAACAAAGATGCAATACAGAAGGAAATTTAAAATGATAACAGTAGTTTCTTCAGTTGATTCCGAAATGATTCAAGTACATCGAGCGAAAAACTTCAAAGCATTATAAAGGATGAAATACCTGGGATTTGAATTGAAATAGAGCGAAAGAAAAGGTCAGCAACAGCAAGTGAAGAAAACAACAGTTGGCAGCAACAAACAAGCAACAGCAGTAACACTTGAAACTCCAGTACAACTCAAAGACCTCAAACTTAGACAGAAACAGAATCCAGGCAACGACCCAAGATCAATTGGTGAACCAAACAGAAAACAAACGAATGATCTCCGAAGAACTGAACACTCAAAATTCGGAAGAGAACAAAGAACAGAGAATCAATTGAAAACAGGGATATATTCTTCTGATACACACACTGTGAAAACAGAGAAGAATGTGAAAACAGTGTGTATGTGAAAACAGTTTTCTGTTCTGAGTGTGTGCCTGTATGTGTGAATTCCAGAAAGTATTCACTGTATGTGTGTGTGTGTTCACTGTATCTGTCTCTTTTCTGTGTGTTTTCTGCTTCTAAAAACCAGTTTTCTCTCTGTTGGTGTCTTCACTGTTTTATAGCCCTCAAATGATACATTTTCAACTTTATTTTTAAGTGTTTTAATACTATCCAGCTATGTTATTCCCTCTTTTTTGCACTTTTCAACTTTTGATGCACTAAACCAAAATAAGAAACTAATTTTTTCCATGTTCAGCCCCTATCCAGCATAAAAGACTGCCAATTTTATTTTAAAACATCCCAAGCCAGACCTTTCCCTCTTAGAAATATTAATCTGAAGTTCAACATAATGCCTATCTTGCTTTACAACCAAATTCACTTTAAACCATGTGCATTGCACTCTTAGTTGCCTAGCTGTTGGCTTTCAAACTCTAGACTAAGACAACTATCAGCAGTTAACTCATAAACTAAAATCAACCAAACAATTTAATTCAATTCAACAGTGAATCAATGAATCTCGGCCAATGCCGGATTTGTAGCTCTAGTGTTCTAACAAACGAAACTACGAACCTAATCGACAACATTTGATTAGCCGATTACAACAAACAACAATCAATAACACACAATCGATGAACAAATTTTTTCATTCTTCAACACTTAAAGCCGAGAGAAGAAGAAGAGAAATGAAGCAAATACGAAACTAAATGTTCGACGACGCTAATCGACGCGAACCTGTATTCAACAACATTGGTAATCAAATAGACAAAGCAAAATTTTGGACTCGACAATTCACTGACACAGTGTTTCGGCCAAAGAAAAGAAAAGAGAAAAAATGAAGCTAACTAATCGACGACGCTAATCGACGCGAACACACATTCTATATTATTCGATTAGCCGATTACGATATGCGTAATCGACAAACAAATCCGACAAAGCAGTGACTAACAATTTCGGACAGCATGTATAAATTCAATATCAAACAACTTAACGATATTAACAACGAATCGAATTCGATTCGCAATCACTCGTTAAACAACGAAGAATAACAAACAATCAAGTCGACCAAATAAAAGGTCCCAAGAGATGAAGAAGAAAACCGAGAGTTTGATGAAATCACAACAATAATCAATAACAAACGAAGACTAACTAAACGACGAGTATAATTAAACAAAAATAGAGAAGAAAAAGGAAATACCTTGAAACAAAAGAAAAAATGGAAATCGGCAGCCTCGGGTCTTGTTCATTCGAGGTCGAAAGGACCTTAATTGAAGTGTTTTCAAATGAAAACAATCCAATTAAGGTCTATTAGACCTCAATTCCCCTTTGAATTCGAACGAAAAATCCCTAATTCAAATCTAGGGTTCTTGAACTTTGGTTTTGGGGCTCGACGACTTCCGGCCGGATTCGAACGGAAATAGCGGTGGTTGGGGTGTGAGCGAGGCTAGGGGATGCTATGGTGTGAGTTTGGGGCCGGTTGGGGTAGATTCGAGTTTTGCTCGAATCTTCAAACGAAGATTCGAGGAAACTCAGGGTGATTCGAGCCAAACCGTGTATGGGGTTGGGATGGGGAGGTTGAGATGAGTGTGTGGTGTAAATTTGGGGGTTATTGGATGACTGCCGCCGGCGGAGGCGATTTCCGGCCGGCGGCGTGCGGCGGCAGGCGGCAGAGAAGAAGAAGAGAAGGAGGGAGGCGGCGGCTGCTTCTCTGAAGATTAGGGTAAGGGGATAATTGAATTGGGAGAAGGGTTTGGGGGGTTGTTTGGTAAGTTAAAAATGGAGAATTAATCTCAGCCGTTAGATTAAACAAATCCAACGGCTGGGATCAATTGGATCGAATGGAATGGGCTGGGGCAGATAAGGTTGGGGTATAATTGTATTGGGCCTGGTCTTGGTCTTGATTGTGTGGCCCAATCCGAATTTGTACTCCTAATTATTTCCTTTTCTCTTCTCTTTTTTAATTTTAATTCTCAATTTATTCAATTTATTAAAACAACAAAAAAAATTCTAATTACACTACAAAGTCAATTAAATTATAAGAAATACTAATTAGGTTATATGAACAAATAACACACTCAATTTAAACATCAATTAAATATAAATCACACAATTAGGCATTTAAATACTAGAAAAGCAAAAAATACATATTTTTGTGATTTTATTTTGCAAAAATAAACTTAAACTACCCCTAATTGCAAAGTTAGATCAAAAATGTAAATATGACCTATTTTTGTATTTTTTATTAATTTAAACACATATAATCATGCATATACAAATGCAAACAATTACCAGAAATAACACGAAAATTCAACAAAAATACACATCGTAAAAAATAGACGATTTTTGTTTTGATTTTGTGGGAGTAATTCATGTTAGGCAAAAATCACGTGCTCACAATAATCACATGAAAGAATGATTCATCAACAGCCAATGTATCTCATTGGCTCTGTCTAAGACATCAACATATATGTCACGATCAAATAGTATTATAATATTACCAAAAGCGGAATACAACAGTCACATGCATTCCAAATCCGATAATACCTAGTTATAAGCTCTATAATATAAAGAAAACAACGAAAATCTCAAATTACAACCTATTTGAAAATAAAATAAACAGTAACAAAGAAACAGTAGAACATGACTTCGAGGCCTCCGAGAGAACAACATGTATACTTTGAAGTCTCCACAACAACTTGAAAAATTAGCTTACTAACGACCAACTCGCTCTGAGGTGCTTGGACCTGTGTAAAAATATACAGAAGCAGAGTATGAGTACATCACAATAGGTACACAGTAAATATCAAGACTAATTAACTTCCGATGGAGAAGTGACGAGGTTTAAATCAAGACACTCACTAAACAATAACCTGTGCAAAATATCAATACAAAACTAAGAGGAAGGTATAACCAATAAAATAGCAACAAGCAGTAAGCATGTGATAAATGACAAAATTAACCAAAACATGTAAAACACAAAGTGAAATTATTTAAGGAAAACCATGACATGTTCAACTCATCAAACTGTTCTAACATGGGAATGACATCAAGAATCACCCCGAAGCACGATTGATATAAATTATCATGTAATTTTATATGTAAAAAATTAGTCTTTAAAATAAAATATAAATAATAATATCCTATCCTCTTATATTTTCTAACAAATCTTGCAGGAAGAAGAAATCACACAAAAGAAGGAAAGAGGCTAAAATACAAGAGAATGAAACAAAGTCACAGTTGCACACATCATCTTCATATTCACAAATGTGGAATATACATATGAACTTATGGAAAGAGATAATTAGAGATGAAAAGGAACATGTCTGCATATGTGGAATCTATATATGCAAGGCCACATTCATATACATAGAACCAACACTTGCAAGTCTAACCCATGAACTCAAGAATAGAAACAAAAAGAGCTATATATACATATGTGGAATCTATATACGCAAAGGTCACTTTTGCGTACATAGAACCTACACTTGCAAATCTGACTCATGAAGTCAAGAATAAAAGCGAAAGAGTCATAGATGCATGTGTGGAATCTATATTTGCAAAGGTCACATCGCAAAAGAGTCATAGATGCACGCCTTATAGAAATTGGATTTAAAGTACCTAACACAGTAACTATGGTAGGCATAAGGTTCTTATCATGCATGCAAGTTCTCCACAGAACTTAAGATACCATTGTGCCGATCATATATTAGACAAATACAGGAATGCTGTTTGACAACGTACTCTTTCAAGTGGTTCAAAAATAACGTAACGTCCATGTCTCTTGGCTTTCATTGGCACAAATAGCAAAAGCTAGAGGAAATATTTGTCCATTAGCATTTACTGCCACAACTATCAAGAGCTTGATATCATACTTTGCATAGATATAAGTGTCGTCTATGGATATTACGGGCCAACGATGCAAAAAACCATCAATTGCTGGTTTAAACGCCCAGAACATGTAATTGAATATCTATTGTGGTTTACCCGAAATCCGCTCAAGCTTCCATTCAACAACCAACCCGGGATTAAACTAGGCAGATCCGCAAATGACTTATCCCAGTTAGCATAGACTATTTCAAATGCTCATTTGCACAAGAGATATGCCTTTCTTTTATTAATGGTAGGGCCATGTTCCTTGTCGACTACTGTAATGCACTCTTTGATTTTATACCTTATGGACGCTTCGATGTGTAGGATAAGAACAAGAAAAAACAAGTCAATATACAAATTGAAGTGATTATCTTGAATGTGTCCATTTCGCATGTGTGGGTGGAAATGTATTTACCCACTTTTCACAGACCTGTCTTCTTCTTGCTCGCATAGAACATCCAATGATATGTGTTTATCGTGAAAATGGTAACAATAATTAAATTTATAAATGGGATTCTAAAAATAAGTGATATATTCCCGAGCTAGTTATTAAGGCAGTTAGTGCTAAAAACGTGAAGTATAATGACGAAAAAGCAAGTTAAAATGAGGCATTAGCCAAACCAAAGGGGGATGCTGCTTGGGTGCAATGTCAGCCTATAGGGACCTCGGGGCCAAGGTTCGAGCGGAGCTCGAGCTACTGAGGGCGATCGGGGATGGGACAACAGGCGGAGGTATGACTAAACAAAGCTCTATGTTACCAGTATTGAGCAAAGTAGTGGAGAACAAATAAAAAAATGATAAAGTGCTAAGGTGGCCTCGGGCTAGTGAGAATAGGCAGTTGAGAAGAAAGAAGGAGAGAGAGATATTGTTGCACTTGTAGAGAAATAGAGCAACATTAGTCCCCTTCACAAAGAGGTGGGGATCCCCATTTATAGGCATGGAATTTATTGCAATATAAAACATGTTAACATTGAAAGTACAGAGATAGGATGTCTAGATTTAACACTTCAAATATAGAATTCAGATAGGCCGACCTCGTCAGGTCGAGTCGCGTGTCTTGGGAACCCCCCTTTGCTCACCACAACCCACTGCATTAGTTAGAATAAGATAAATTTTTAGGAGATCCTCAAGGACAAGTCCCGACCTTGGATCCGAGCTTCGAGGGGCGTGAACGCGAGATGACATTACGATAGGGAATTCGGCCTCCCGGATTCACCGTACACAGATAGTCTCCGCGTTTCTTAGAGAGTAAGGCGACGGAAAATGATGAGAAACGATTCTGGACTCCTATTTCCTCCTGCATCCCTGAGAATGTTTACGAGTTATCAAGGCATGCTATGTGCACCGTTACTGCAGATTCCATCATTGACTGCGATGGTTGGCTCCCTTTAATGTACCCACAATGCTCTTATAAATATTTGCTTCTTCCCTTTCGGATCCTATTCAGAACCCTATACTGAAGTCTATTTTCATCTGTTCCCTGCTTTATTCCTAGGAGTATGACCCTCCCCCTTTCTTCTTTGCTTGGAATTTCTCAAGGATGATAAATATTTTTACTGCTGGTTCTCATGAGGTTGCAGGCTCATCCTCTTCGTTCTTCTCTCAAGGCAAAGTGATAGCTCCACCCCGGGTTGAGGAGTGCGTCCCAAGACCCTTTTGTGGTAACTTCAGATTTCATGGTCGAGAGACACTCCTCGAAATCAGGACACCATGAACTAGTAGCTCGATACATCAGTTCTATAACAGATATTGGGAGAGTGAGAGCCGATTGTTGCTGGGGAGATACCGTACTCGTAGAGATTCCTACTTAGGATGAAGACATTACAGCTTATAGGGCTGGGTTTCTGAACGTGTATACCAAACCATTTACTTTAGGATCGGCGAGACCATCTTTTGCCCCGATAGACCCTATAGTTCACGACTTCTACCAGGGTTACGAAGTGACTCTGGGTCAGATCCATCCTTCAGTCTGGCGTGTAGTCTATATGATCAGGCATTATTCGAGCATGATAGAGGGAATTCCCTTCACTCTAAATCATTTAGTTTGGATGTGTAGTCCTCGCCTCCTTTGCATGGGCTTAATCAAGCTTCACCATTGAGCCTCGAGGTCCCTTTACACATATATTGAGGAATTTAGGGATGACGGGTGGTTGAGTCTATTTGTTCGACTGAAGACATGATCCCAATGGAAGGGACGTTGTTCCCTGAAAAGTGTAATTCTGCACGTAAGTGGATACGGGGCCTCTACTTCCCTTTAATAATTTCTTCTTACATTCCTGACTATGTTGATTCTCCTATGTCTTTTCCGCTTGGCACCTCTGGACATCCCTCACCACTAAGACATTACTGTTTCCTTTCGAATCGCGTCGGAAGAGTTCAAGCCCAAATCGAGCAAACCTAGCCCTAGAGGGACCAAGACTGTGCATATCCAAATTGAGGTTTCTAACAGACTTTAGTCGAGTGTTCTCAGTAGAGAAACACCCGATTAAAGTTCGTTCTTACCTCCAAAGATTCAAGTCGAAGGTCAACCAAATCGAGTCCATTTGGGTGTCGGATCTCCTGAGGTAGTCGTTCTTTCTTTTTCTTCTTGTTATTCTTCCCATTTCTTTTTTTTTTAATTTTTGTTTGTTTGTTTACCTGTTCAAGTTCTGTGTTTAATTAGTTTTGTGTGTCTGTTAGTCGCTCTTTTCTCCCTTCAGACCATTTATTGGGTCCATTTTTCCTCGATCGATCAATAACCTGTATTACAAATAGCTTAGATTGTCCTAGTTTCAAACCCATCAGCCTTCGTTGGATAACTGATGTCAAGTGTTGCACGACACTCGACTTTAAGGCTCATGGTCAATATAATGATCCTGCATTCTATATAGTTGAATTTGGAATTGTGTTTAGCTTAATCCTTCTGTCCATGTGACTTTTCGATTTGGTGTTAGCTTCAATTTCAGTGATCATGTGTGAGTTTCTGTGTTAGTAGGATTCTGATTAAACACAATCAAATTAGCTATAGCTGATTTGAAAGAGGGTGAAAGAGGATTAGTTTTAGGGCAGTAGTTTGAGAGAAGACATGGTTTTAATCAGTGGAGTGTAAGTCCTGAGGATAGTTTAAACTTGTTGGTGTGAAAATAAGTACTACAGACTATTAAACTAATATTTAGTGGGATGCTGAATTGGAATGACAGGAAAGTCTTTGAATACTATAAATATGCCCATAACCTTTTAAAAGAAGAATAGACACACCCTAGTGGAACAGGAGGGAATATCATGGTCCATAAACATTTTTATAATAGGTTGAAGTATTAAACAGGTTGTTAAGGGGCATCTTTAAATTATAAAAAGGGGATTCTTTTACACATTGAAGGGAGAAAAAAAGAACCACTCTAAAATCTGAGAGCCTTTTGGATACATAGAAATGCATAAAGGGTCTTTAACCTTCAAAAAATTTGAGAAAGTTAACAGCTGAACATCCCTGAAATCCCCTAGACAGTCGAAACTTTCAAAGGAAGTTGTTGTTCCATTAAGCTTTCTTTTGTGGTCTCCTTTGAAATTTTCAAAGTACTGAAATACTTTCTGATTCTATTTGGATTGAAAAAAGAGTTTGAACTGGGTTTCGCAAGTGCTGGTCCATTCTTTTTTGCTTGTTTACTATTTCCTGGGGTTGGGAGTTTAGGCTGTTGACATTGTTCAGTCGTTTGCTGGTCTATCTCGGTTTAACTCGAGATCAATTGAGTGTAATTGGGTGGTAAATGTTGCTGTCTGGTTTTACAAACTCTCTGGGCCTGTGTTTTCTGGCTGTTTGGAACTTCAAGTTGCTGTTGTGAACTTGTTGTTTTGCTGTTACATTGTTGTGGCTGACTTCCTCTTCTTCTACTTGTATTTCGACTACCAGGTACATATTTCAAGCTTATGTTGATGTATCAACTCCTGCTAAAAATATGAGATGAAATGGAAGCTATATTTTGCTGATGTTATCTTATTTTTAATGCTTATACATGTTTTTTATAGAGTTTTTATGATTTGATTGTACTGTAATTGAACTAAGGATTACTTCAAATAATAATTGAGTTGTATGGAATGACATGAGTGATAGTGGTTTAGCACGCTTGTATAATTGAATAGACTGTCAGGAATTAAACGGAACAGTACTCATGGATCATAGTTAGCTTTATTTTGGTCTTGTATAGATTAACTGTCGAAGTTAAAAGAGTAGTTAAAGAGGTAAATGAATTCAAGGTCTGCAATTTGCATGTGTTAACAATAAACAGGATAGTATCGCGAATTAGTCTCCCAGCTTTGCTCATAATCACAGAAGTTTATGTTTCAATCCCTAATGCTGGTATAGTCTTGATTACTTGAATTAATATCCTGCCATTAAGAAATTACTACTGTCGATTGTCAACTTGAGGTCATCTTTAGCAACACTTAGAAAGATTAGTAAAATCTAGCTTCAAACTCACATAAGCTAGAATCAGTAGGTTTAACATATTTGAAGTGCGAATCAATATAATAAGGTTAAGAACATTAATCCAATAGGTTTGAAACATGCAAGACGGCTTCACGTTGAAGTTTAATAAACTTTCGAATAAGTATTAGTAATTAAGGTAAGTTCTAGTTTCCAATAGTTGCAAATAATTAATTCCAATGGTTTATTCTTCTAACAATGTGGGTTTGAGTTAGTTATAAGATAATTAGTTTCTCTTAAAAATATTACCCGTCAATTCCGTATTTTATTTGTAGTCTCAATTTTAGTAATATTCTTTTTTTTGTTAACAATGGTCTTAAGCTAGTAACTAATAAATGATGACCTTTTTAAGCATGTAGTTAATTAGGACTTTTCCACTTTATTTTTAGGGACAAACTTAAATGGAGAAAATGTAGTCACTCTAGGATTACCTTTTAAAATAAATGAGACGAGCCCCGCTAAATAACGCACAAATCGCGGCGCCCTCATAAATGTATATATTAAAATACTTAGATTTCGGGACAGGTCGTTAGCGAATTTCACGGTTTTCCTCCAAAATAGTATTGCGTTTAGTCACTCTAGGAGCGTAATTAATAATTGTATCTTCTTAAATTCGGGTGCACATTTATGTGACCCAAATTCAAATCTCAACTTAGACAAAAATGTGTTGATAACCACGGGCGTACTGGTACGACGTGGTTCGAGGTACATTTCTGTTATGTTGCAATTCTTATAAAATAATAATAATCAAAAGCAGTTGAAAGTTAAAATTTGCACATAAGTTAAAAGCATGTTATAAAAATCAGATAATTAAGCCAAATATGATAGTTGAGTGACCGTGTTAGAACCACGAAACTCGGAAATGCCTAACACCTTCTCCCGGGTTAACAGAATTCCTTATCCGGATTTTTGGTTCACGGACTGTTAAATAGAGTCAAACCTTTCCTCAATTCGGGATTCAAACCAGTGACTTGGGACACCATAAATCTCCCAAGTGGCAACTCTGAATCTCTTAATAAATGAATCTCGTTTTGATTGTCCTTTGATTGGGAAAACTCCCTCTATCACGCCCTTCGCGGGGTGCGGTAGCGCCGACAGGAGGTGCGACAGCTCTGGCGACTCTGCTGGGGAACTAAAACCCAGAACCGCCGGTTCAGGGTTAGAAATTCGAGCTTAGAATAATTGTTATATTTGTCTTTGTTTGTTATCTGATATTTTTATATGATATATGCTTAATGTGCAAAATGATGATTTTTTACCGCTTTGATATTATTTGAACTGTATATATAAATTGTGCCGAAACCCTTCTCTTCTTACCTCCGAGGATGTGCTTACTGGTTAAGACTCCCCTTTCTGTTAAATGTCATACTAGAACAAGAAAATAGAGACCGAAAAAGTTACAAAGTCGGACGATCCCGCGGGTCCCCGGTACGTAGTCCCCTCCTCGATCCGAGTTGTCCGCTCGGGTACACAGTCTAGTACCATTGAGAATCAGGATATTGAGCCTAGAATTAGGACGATTATTTGCATCATACTTTGACATAGGGAACTCAACACAGGGGTTGGGTCCGTCTAGGACAGGTAATCGGATATAATACGACCACCGTGGAGCATGTCGCGTGTTGCATTTATTTGCCCGGGCGTGCATGCTGACCAACTTTTGAACATCAAGGAAATTAAGAAAAGAAAAGGAAAAGGAAAAAGGAAAAAGAAAGTATAATTTTTTTTTTAAAAAAGAAAAAAAAAAGAAAAAATGGATACTGTCAAAACTCAAGAGTGTAATTATATTTCCGTTTAATAGCTTGTTTTGCGAAAAGGCGTACATATATGACAAGAGTCTTTATTTCAGTTTAAAGGAAAATGAGTTGTTGTTAAAAAGAAAAAAAATATCATTGTTTTGATTTCGAAAGGAATTTTGACTGCCAAATAGTGTGTCTTGTTATGAATTCGCCCTTGAAAGAACAAAAGATATCGTTTTAAATAGTTCGTCAGTTGACCGAACTACGATGGTTTGATTCTCACCGGATGTGAGATACGTAGGCAACCTTTATCAGGTCCAACCTCCCCTTTTCAAAATATAGCCTTTTTTGCAAAGTATAACGGGATGCCGAGAGTTTTTAGCTTTGCATCAACAACCACCTTTTGTCAGTTTTAATATTTTGACCGGTTAATCCCTACCATCTTAAAACCTTTATTTTTGGTTGGGTGTTGAAAAATCACATTTTGAAAAGCCAGCCCATCCTGTCTTTAGAAGAATAGTTTTATTAATTTTTTAAGTCAAATAAAGGTTTTCTTTCATCTTAACCGCCTTAATAAATGTGCAGAATGAGCATAAGTCAGAATACAACCGAAGCCATCATAAACAGGGTCCCTTTGGGTTTGCACATATGGTGGAACGACTTAGGCAAGCAGGGGCAAGACGTAGTTAAGTTTTACCTGGGAGATCTAGTGGGACTACTAAATATTTCCCCAAGATGAGACATCATACAAGCATTGATCTCATTCTGGGATCCGGTACACAATGTGTTCCACTTTTCAGACTTTGAACTCACGCCAACATTAGAAGAACTGGCTGGGTATATCGGGAGTCCAAAAGTCCCTATGAGGGAACAATATCTTATTTCACCAAGGGTCGTGACAGTACACAGGTTCTTAGACACCGTAAAGATCCGCAGAACTGTACACAACCCAGATTTATCAGAGGGATTCTTCACTTTGGCATTTCTATATGATAAATACGGTCATTATAGGGGGTTCAACAAACCTGAGAGCAAAATCTGCAGTGGGGAAAATCGGTTGAAATGGGAAGAACACAAGCGCATCACTTTTATGATAGCCTTCTTAGGCCTACTGGTGTTTCCCAGGAAGGACGGGAATATCAATATACAAGTGGCAGGGGTCGTCAATACTTTAATCAAGCAAGACAATAGTACTTTGGCACCTATGATAATAGCGGACATCTCTCGCGCCCTCACTCTTTGCAAAGCTGGAGGGGTTTTCTTTGAAGCTTGTAATGTGTTGCTCCAAATGTGGATGATCGAGCACTTATGCCATCGCCTGCAGTTCATGAGATATCATCGGAAAAAACCTGCATAGAGGAATTCCCTACAAGGGTTGAAGGATATAGTTTGCCAGAGGGGACCACCGAATGGATAAGACTCCTGCGTTCAGTTCCAGCCAGCAAAATAGAATGGATATTTGGATGGCTACCCGTGAATGAAATCATATACATGTCGGCCACAGAATCATATTTATTGCTGACGGGTCTCAACAGCATTCAGCCTTACGCGCCATATCGAGTGTTGAGACTGTTAGGGCGGCGCCAAATAGTCCGAAAAGATGAAGACCTTAGCAGCTAAGTGGTCGAAATTGGGCCTGGTGGACAGTTCCCTAAAGCACTAGTCCAAAAAATCTGGAATGAGTGTCAAACCCTGAAGATAGACACTCGTGTACGGGATCGAGCCAGAGGCGAAGCATCATCAGAATACCCTGCATGGTACAGCAGAGAACTTGAGCACCAAAGGCCCACTAAAAGGCCTCACCTAAAAAAATTTGCTGAACATCACAAGAACAGTGGGATTGGCTATCAAAGGAAGAATGTTATAAGGCAAAGATCGGCAAGATAGAACAATAGGTCCAGGACCTTCAATTCGAAAAGAGTGTGCAAGCTGCTGTCGACGAAGGAGACAAAAGGAAATTGGCACAGGAAAATGAATTCTTGAAAGCTCAAATCCGGCAGATGAAAATGGATGCCAGCCGACACCTGAGGAGTCGATAAGACGAAAGACTAATAAAAGGGTTGGAAAATCAAGTCGCTGATGTCCAAAGGGAGTTGGAAAAATCAAAGGCCCAAACGATAATGATCCGGACTAGATGGAGAAGGGGAGCGCATCAACGGGCACTGCATCTGTAGCAAGTAGAAAGGGACTATACGGAGATCATCACTAACCTAAAGGAAGTAAACGTTGCCCTCAGGGAGCGGGTTTTCAAACAAGCTCGGGATGTTAGGGCAGACATAGACCGTTGCCACAATTTGATGACGCAGATGCAAGAACAAGTGGATAGGCTCCTACACCAGGTCACCAGCAATGCTCAGATATTGGGGGTGAAGAATAAACGGATAGAACAACTGCTTAGAGAAAGTGATAGGGTCAAAGGCAGAATCGAAGAGATCGGGCATTATGTCACCATGAAATGTTTGGCTTGCGAGCAAATTCCCCGCACCACCCTTTTCGCCTCGGTTATGGATTACGTTCACCAAATAATGAGAGAACTAAAAGGACTGCACAGGGACCTCACACCAAGGCTCGCGGCAAGACCGAACGATGCCTCGTGGGCTCCAAGAAATTTTAGGGCATTAGAATGATGTTTAAATGTTGTATTTTGAAATTTTGAGAAATTAGTTTTGTCATGTTTTGTGTTTTTGAGCCAAGCATTTCCCTTATTCAAAGTTTGTTGTAAAACATGTTTTGTAACTAAAAGAGTTTTGTTATGGAAAATTCCAAAGTTTTGTCACAACCTTATTTTCCAGAACTACGATCAGTCCGATTCATGCGGGGACATGATACGTAGGCAATCCACATAATATTCGACCACCACTATTTGAAAAAAAAAAGAGAAAGAAAAAAGAGGGATTAATAACAAGCAAAGTTTGCAAAAAATATTTGAAAAGACATAGAAGTAAGAAGGATGGAATGACGCATGCGGTAAAGGCCAAGACATGTAGAAATGGTTAACTGCCTAGGTGCATTGCATCCAACGTGCAATAACATATCTGTTAAACTCTGCGAACTAACAAGTTTGTCGCATTACCAAAAAGTTTTAGCAGTTAACTTGACAGAACATACTGGACAATTACCATTACAAGACTAGATCAAAAGGTCCAGTTCCAGCCAGCATGTCCAGTTCGGGGAAAAGCCTCGATGGAGAGAAATCTGAGATACAGATAATGAAAGAGGAAGTGGATAGGTTAAGACAACAGATAACAGAGATGCACCTAGCCTGGGCTAGGGGACAATCATCACCAAGCCTTCTCACTACTTCTACTCTTGGACCAGCTCTGGAACGTCCGCCCGTTGACCCATCAGCAAGTGCCCCAGTTTATCCATATTATCATGGGGAAAACCCTTATACACCCCAGGTTCCACCGACCAAACAAAATATTCCCCCCGGTTACCCTTGTTTTCGTGGCGCCTCCACATGCTACTTTACAGAAATCATCCAGTGAGCCACTATTTCAAATCCATGACAATCATTGCTATTCTCCCGAGCCTACCTTTAAGGCTCCTGAACCGTATTCCTACACCCCTCATTGGGACAACCCGGTAGAACCAGAAAGGCATCTCAAAAGTTCGGAGCAAGAAAAAGTCATTCTTAAAGTTAAGAGCCTGGAGCAATCCTTTAGGAATATGCATGGTTAAGGCAACCAAGTCAGTGTTGCCTATAAAGATCTGTGCCCATTTCCAGATGTTCAGTTACCTGCTGGGTTCAAAATGCCCAAATTTGATCTATATGAGGGGCATGGCGACCTAGTAGCCCATCTCCGAGGTTTCTGCAGCAAAATGTGAGGAGCCGGGGGGCGAGATGAAATCTTGATAGCTTACTTCGGTCAGAGCCTAGGAGGGTCTGCACTAGAGTGGTATACCAGGCAAAATCCCAGCAGATGGTTCACATGGGATGACCTCGCACAAGCATTCATCGGCCATTTTCAGTATAATCTCGAAATAATCCCTGATCGTTTATCATTGTTGAAGTTAGAGAAGAAGCCCGCAGAAAGCTTCAGAGAATTTGGGTTCCGCTGGAGGGAAGAAGCAGCGAGGGTGGATCCACCAATAAGAGAAAATGAGATGGTAGATTACTTCCTGCAGACATTGGAACCAACCTACTTTGGCCATTTGGTAATATCCGTGGGTAAGTCATTTACTGAAATAATAAAGATGGGAGCCATGATCGAGGAGGGCTTAAAAGCTAACAAAATCATGAGCTATTCAGCATTAAAAGCAACCACTCAAGCCATTCATAGTGGCACTGGAGGAGTGCTTGGGAAGAAGAGAAAAGAAGAGGACGCAGCAGTCGATTCTGGAGCCTGGTTCAGAGCCAGAGGCCCCGTACCCCAGTATAATCTACCACAACTCCACCAACAAAATTACCTCCACGGTCCGTATAGCCACCCGCAACACTACTACCCAATGCCCGATACCGTCCATCACGCCCAGGTATACGCCCCACCTCCCGTCCAGGCACCGTGGCGTGCACCAATACTACAAAATAACTACCCACCCCCAAGAGCATACAGGAACCCCACGGGTGCGGGTTTTCGTCCAAACCAAGACTTCAAGAATGACAGAGCACCAAAACCAAAGACTTTCACTCCCTTGGGAAAATCTTATACCAGCTTGTTCCATCGACTGAAGCAGGTAGGATTGTTGAACCCGGTCGAGGCCAAATTACCAAATCCTCCACCAAGAAACCTGGATCACCCGATAAATTGCGAGTACTAAACGGGGTGCCTAGGTCACGACACAGAAAAATGTTGGAGATTTAAAACGTCTATCCAGGAACTTATCAACACTCATCGAATCGAGATCCAGACTCCAACAGAACCCAACATCAACCAAAATCTGCTCCCAACCCATCATGAGACCAACATGATCGAGTTAGTACAGGTAAAAGAGGGACATGAGAAAACCTCTCAAACCGTGATGATGATCAGGTCTAGTGGGGTTGGGATGAAAAAGGGATCAAGCCATGACAAGTCACTCATCCGTGAGAAGGAAGCACATGATGATCCGGAAACAGCAAAGGGGGGTGCAAACAAAGTACTTGTGAAACCAGAGGGGGTGAAGATAGTCGTACAAGGAGCAGCGACAAAACCTGTCCTGATTGTAGCGGGTGTTCGTATAGATCCCCTCATCATCAGGCCGACAGTTCAGTTGCCGATAGCCGACAGCAAAGCCGTTCCATGGAGCTATGATCGGGTTACAGTGATATACAAATTAAAAGAGATCAAGGAAGAAGTCTGTGAGGCACAAGGTTTGACTCGTTCAGGGAGATGTTTTGTTCCTGCAGAATTAAGGAAGACCAATCCCGCAACAGTACAAAAGCCGGTAACCAACGAAGAAGCAGAGGAGTTTCGGAAGAAGATGAAGTTGCATGATTACTCTATCTTGGAACAACTCAAGAAAACCCCGGCTCTAATTTCATTACTGTCATTACTGATCCATTCTGAAGAACATCGGCAGGACTTGATGAAAATCTTGAATGAGGCCCATGTACCTAACAAAATATCCGTCAGCCATATGGAAAAGATGACAAATAGGATATTCGAGGAAAACCGGGTTACCTTCACTGATGATGAGCTACCTGAGGAGGGTACCGAGCATAACAAAGCCCTATATCTTACGGTGAAATGTGAAGAGTCCGTGGTTACCAGGGTTTTGGTTGACAACGGGTCCAGTGCGAAGATCTGTCCCCTCTCTACATTGAACAAGCTGAAAGTGGATATCAACAGGGTGCGCAAGAATCGCATCTATGTCCGGGGATTCAACGGAGGAGGAAAGGAATCAGTCAGGGATATAGTGTTGGTGCTGACAATCGGACTTGTGGAATTCACCATGGAATTCCAAGTGTTGGACATGGTGGTCTCGTACAACCTTTTGATAGGACGACTGTGGATCCATGCTACAAAAGCGATTCCGTCTAGCCTACATCAGCTTGTCAAGTTCGACTGGGATCGACAAGAGATTGTGGTCCATGGAGAAAATGATCTGTAGCCCAACACCATCGTTCCCTTTGTTGAGATAGAAGAGGACGTCGGGCCATAAGTATACCAGGTTTGCGATGCGGTATCAGTTAACAGAGTTCCGGAGGGGGAGTAAATTCCTGATGACAAAGTAATCTCTGCGGACGTCATGATGGCTTACAAAATGCTGGGAAACGATTATGTGCCCGGGAAAGGCTTGGGTGCATCTCTGCAAGGTATTGTATAGCCGGTATCCTTGCTTGAAAATGTAGGGACTTTTGGTTTAGGATTTGAACCGACACCAGAAGACATCAAGCGAGCTAAGAGGATCAAACAGAAGACATGGGTACTTCCAAAGCCTGTTCCGCGCCTCTCCCGATCCTTTGTCAGGTCCAGGATCAGAAGACATCCGACAACAAGGACTTCCGGCTCTATGGTCAGACCCGATGAAGAGTTTCTGAGAAAGTTCGAGGACCTGTTCTCGGATGTGTGCATTTTAGAAAATGGTGAACGACCCAGCCATGCTGAAATACAATTTGTGGGGCCAAAAATGAAATTGAATAATTGGGATGCTACTCCTCTTCCTACCCGAACGGCCCAGCCATGTGTGCATTTTAGAAAATGGTGAACGGCCCAGTCCGCTTTGTGTTTGTCTTTCAAGTTTTGTTTGGGACTATCCCAGGGTTGTAGTCCATTTCATTTTGCTTCCCCGTTTGGGTTAGAGTGTGCAAACCTTGTTTTCTTGTACTTTTCAATTAATGAAATTTTGTTCCTTTTGCTTCTAATTTTGTTTATTTTTCCTTTTACTTTCCTGAACAGCTTTCTTTCAACTGATCTTAATGATGTGGCGTGCCTAAGGAATAATCAACCCAATCTAGAAAATCAATCTGGTCCAGAAATAATAATAACAAATGATGAGAGTGAATCAGAATACAACAAAGATGAAGCCTTAGAAGAATCAGCGAAGAATTGATTCATTTCGAAGAAAAGCCCAAACCCAATCTAAATGATACAAAGGTTGTTAATCTTGGGGATGCGGATGATGTTAAAGAAACCAAGATAAGGGTCCATCTCGAACCAAACCTCAGAGAAGAATTAATCAAAACACTCGTGGAGTTCAAAGATATTTTCGCATGGTCGTACGACGACATGCCGGGCCTCAACACTGATCTAGTGGTTCACAAATTACCCACTGACGCGGCATGCCCTCCCGTCAAGCAAAAGCTACAGAAGTTTAAAATGGATATGAGTGTAAAGATCAAGGAGGAAGTGACCAAGCAGCTACAAGCGAAAGTTATTCGTGTCACTCGATACCCCGATTGGCTGGCTAACGTAGTACCGGTGCCGAAGAAAGACAGGAAGATCAGGGTATGTGTTGACTACCGCAATCTCAACAAGGCAAGCCCTAAGGATAATTTTCCGCTTCCCAATATCCATATCTTGATCGATAACTGCACCGGGCATGAGATCGGATCCTTTGTGGATTGCTATGAGGGATATCATCAAATTCTAATGGATGAAGAGGACGCAGAAAAAATGGCTTTTATCATACCATGGGAAACTTACTGCTACCAGGTAATGCCGTTCAGCCTGAAGATGATTTGGCATGGTTCAGTTGGAGGATGATTTGACTTATGGTGTGGAGCCAGTAACTATTTTTTGTTGTCAAGTTCGGAAGTTGAGGTCAAAGGATATAGCTTCAGTGAAGGTGCAGTGGAGAGGTCACCCCGTGGAGGAGCTACCTGGGTGATCAAGCAGGAGATGCGGAGCAAATATCCTCACCTATTTGAGGCTTCAGGTATTTTTCTTGACTCGTTCGAGGATGAACTTTTATTTAAGTTGGGGAGGATGTGACGACCCGGGCAGTCATCTCAGGAGATACCACTCCATTTTCCCCATTTTGGCTTCTTTATGCTTCATTATCCATACTTTGTAGTATCGGATTGGTCGGATCCAGTCTGGAATGTTTTTGATAATGTCTGAGACACTTAGTCTTTTTTAAGAAGGCTTAAGCTGGAAAAGTCAATCGGATGTTGGCTTATGTGTTATAGGGATCAGATGTGAGTTCTGAAGGTTCAGTTAGCTTCGGGAGGTGATTTGTGACTTAGGAGTGTGATCAGAATGGGTTCTAGAGGTCTGGAATAGAATTAAGCTTGAATTGGTGAAGTTGATATTTTGGCGATTTCTGGTTGGTAGGTGAGATTTTGATTCAAGGATCGGAATGAAATTTTGAGAGTTGCATCAGCTTTGTTCTATCATTTGGGTTGTGTGTACAAAATTTCAGGTCATTCGGACATGGTTTGGTTGGATTTTTGATCGACAACGTATTTCAGAAGATTTTTAGAAACTTAGGCTTGAATCCGATGTGTTTTGGGTAATTTGATGTTGTATGAGGTATTTTGATGATTGGAACAAGTTTGCATAAGGTTTTAGGATGTGTTGGTGCCATTGGTTGAGGTCCCGGGGTCCTCTGGTGAGTTTCAGATGGTCAATTAAACCATTTTAGAGTTTGGAAAACTGCAGAAAATGCAGGTTCAGTGTTGCAGAGATTTATCTCTTCACGCTTGCGAGAGGAGCCTCGTATTCGCGAGGAAGGAATTGAGGAAGTCCAGAATTAAGCTTTTGTGTTTACGAGAGGGGCTTCGCATTTGTGAAGGGTTGGCATGATGTGTATCGCGTTCGCGAGCGGGCACTCGCGATCGCGTAGAGGAATTTGGGATCGAGGCCTTTTTGTTCATCGTGTTTGCGTAAGGGGGTGGCATTCGTGAAGGTGCAGCTAGAAGAAGCATTGCGTTTGCAATGGGTGTGTTGTGTTCACGAAGAGGAAAAGTTGGTCAACGCGAATTTGTGCTTTCCGAATGTGAGAGGTTGACCGTGTTCGCGGAGAAGGGGGAGTGAGACCTGGGTAGAATGTTATAACATCCGTGATTTTGGGTCTATTTTCACCCATAATTGATAATTTTGAAAGCTTCTTGGTAGAGATTAAAGAGGGATTCAAGGGGAACTGATTGGCGATAAGATTTTTGAACATAAAATTCGATTCTATTGTGAAATCTACCTAGAAAATCATGAAACTTAAGCTAAAAATGGAAGAACCGGGGATTGAAATTTTGGAATTTTGATTTGGGGTTTTGGAGGACCAATTGCGGTCAGATTAGAGAAATTTTTGTATGTATGAACTTGTGGGGAGATATGGAATGTTGATGTTAAAAAATTTGAGTTTCGAGAAGTGGGCCCAGGGCTCGGATTTTGCTAATTTCGGGATTTTTGGTATTTTTTGAATGTTTTCACTGGGGCTTTGTTCCCTTAGCATATTGTGATGTATTCGTTTTAATTTTGGAAGATTTGACGTGCGTGGAGGCCAATTCGACGGGCAAAGGCGTCGCGAGCTAGAGACTCATCCAGTTTGAGGTGAGTAATGATTGTAAATGATGCTCTGAGGGTTTTAAACCCCATATTTGCATATCGTAGTGCTATATTAAGGTGAGGCACATGCTCAATGACGAGCATGGGGTCGTGCACTATTGGGGATTGTGATTTGGTCCATCCTGATTATTAATTTTACCGTGTATTTGACTGAAACTTACTTGTTATCATTATGATTTGGGTTGATTGCCATCTTTGCGCTTGTTCCAACTATTTGAACCCTTTAAGGATTTTTACCACTATTTTCTCACTTTTATGGACTTATTACTTGAACTCAGTCATGTTATTTTCCATTGTGTTACTATTCAGCCATTTTTACTTAGTTTTAAGACTTAATGATATTTCAATGATGTTTTGGGCCGAGAAATACCGTTTTACTAATGCTCGAGGGGCTTGTGATGATTTTTTGAACTAAGTAAGGCCGAGAGCCTATATTGTGAGGAACACTGGTACTGATTTGAGGCTGACATATATGTCACGAGGTGGCTTGATTGATATGAGGCCTATGGCTTAGATTTGATGCCACGAGGTGGCTTGTGATTGCGCTTGGGCCGTAAGGGGCCCCTCCATGAGTCTGTACACCCCCAGTAAGTGTGGGTACCCACTTGTGATATGAGATTGAGCCCGATGGGCTGGCACTGTACTGAGATATAGACCAAGGGGCAGTTTTTTTGGATACTAGGCCTGAGGGGCAAACTTTTGTCTCTTACTTTACCCTTATTTACCTATTGAAAGGAGTTTTTTTACTGAATTTTCACTAATTTATTTTTTTCAAATTATGTTTTACTGCTTCATTTAGAATACCTTGTGCTTTATGTGATTTCTTATCTTCAGACATTACTTATGTTTTTTACTCACTGGTTCGGAGTACTCACATTACTCCCTGCACCGTGTGTGTAGTTTCAGGCGTTGTTGGTTCCGCTCTAAAGTGTTGATTCCTCCAGTCGAGGCGGTGTTTCAAAGACTACGAGGTAGTTATTGGCATCCACATCCCCCGTGTCTCCCTTATCTTATTGTTTCTATGTTCTTCAAACAGTTGTACCAGATATTTCATTTAGTAGACTTGTATCAGCATTCATAGTTGCTCATGACTGTGACGCCCCGGTTAGGGTTGTGTCGGGAAGATTTCCGCATTTGTTATCCGTATTTCTGATATTTCGTGTTATTAAAACATGTGGTGGACTATTATTATGCTATTTAACTGTTTAAAATTGAAAATGTGTTTCATTGGTTGGCCTTGTCTTCACGAGATGCGTCATCACGATCGGGTTCGGGGTTAGGGTCGTGAAAAATATAAATAATAAAACTAACATATTAAAGTAACGTATAAAAAATAAAAGCATAATATTGAAAATTTATCAACATAATTAACAATATAGTAAAAATATTGATTAAAATTTGATATTCAAGGTATTGCAATATATTTAAGTAGTGGAAAAGAACAATTATGTTATTTATTTTGTTCAATTTACCATTATGGAGGTTCAGCCGGACTTGCCTCCCCAAAGCTACTACTGCTACAAGCTGAGCATAGGTTTGTTGACATATGAGACGGGGAGTTATTGGCCCAGAATTATTGTTCTAGGAGGATATATGATGTTTGGGACTTTCTTAGGGAACACTAGCACCATCCTCGTGTAGTCAAACTCCTGCAGGATACGGGCTTCTATAGGATCATTGAGATCGGCCGGCTGCAGCTGGATGGGTCATTGCTCACAGCTTTGATATAGCGGTGGTGACCAGAGACACACACATTCCATTTGCAAATTGGCAAAGCCACTATGACGCTGCAGGACGTGGAGGTCCTTTATGGGCTACCGGGTTATGGACTTGTTGTTGCTTTTTCGCAAGGCATGAGAGATTATACGGCACCTCAGTACCTGGAGACTTTGCAACGGCTCATTGGTTTCCGGCTAGAGGATGAGGGTGTATTGGTTGGGGCTAGTCGTATTTCGTTGAAGCCCATCAGGCAGTATTTAGAGGCCATCCATGATGACATTGATCATGATACACGTGAGCTTCATATTAGGTGGTACATGAGGTCGTTGCTGCTGCTTATGCTTGGAGGCATATTGTTCCCAAACACTTTGGAAAACCTAGTTAGATTGAGATTTCTTCATCATCTTGAGCAGCTAGATGATTTATCTCAGTATAGCTAGGGTGATGCTGTTCTTCGTTACTTGTACCGACAGATGTGTCGCGCATGCATGGGTACCCAGCGAGATGTTGCAGGACTTAGGTCGCTGATGCTGGTGAAAATATAGACAAATACTCTCTTCATTATAGCATACATCATATAATATATCTTAAATTTTACGTCCATACTGTATATTTGGTTTGGACCAGGGAGCGGTTTCTACAGTTTTAGCCATCTCTACCACCCATTGCTCAAGATGAACCACCTCTACAGTTTCTCCCTCTGGCTAGGGGGTTGGTTGAGAGGCAGGGATACAAAAACGAGTACGAGGCTCGACATAATCTCTCGTATTGCATAGATTCGCTAGAGGACATGCAGGTCATTCTATACTTAAAGATTAGTTGGATTGGATTTATATGTGTTGTGTATACTCATGATTCTTGTTTTTACGTGATAGTTCATTTGGACACCCTACAGCGACGCGCTTATATCTAGATTATCCGATTATTGCTCGACCGGGTGACTTATGTGGAGCTCTTCCGTCCCGTTAATATGTCTCGATATTATCGAGCATCATACCATCGAGCGAGTCCCTTGCTAGTCTGGTCGACCACATCATGTACCTCCACCACCCACTTGAGTGAGGACTCATTACTAGCGGGATGATCGTTCGAAGGTTGACCAGGCATATGAGGCATGTCTAGAGACATAGATCGAGAGTTGGGACCAGCGGCATGACCTGATTCCACAACCCCCTCCAGCCCATCTTATAGATGATGAGGATGAACATATCGGTTGGTACCGCAATATTAACCGACTAATTATCGAGAATACCGTTCATCGTGCTAGCGGTCAGTTCTTTCCGTATGCCGGGAGGCATGAGGAGCTGGTATGTTATTTGGTAACATTACCGTTTAATGACTACTTAGTTATAACATTAACATTATTGTTTTTCAATTAATATTTTACATGTTGTGCAAGTTATTGGACTACATATGACCATGGTAACAACATGTTCATCATACCACGTTTGCCACAACAGCATATTGGTTGGTCATTGCGTCTAGACATTTGTTAATGAGAAAAACTTGCTTTTATCGAAGGTGTTGTTATGTGTTTTAGTTAAGCGCAGATAAAGTAAAATTTTCTAGTTATTTATAGTCAAGGCAACACACATAACATGGTATGTAATTGTGCTATACTTCGTGTGCAAATGATTCTTTACGGTACAATACAAATTTTGTAGGAGAGCAGCTTTTGCAAAACGACTTCTTTATCAGGTTGACAAGACAATACTAACATGGTATGTAACCGCGCTATGCTTCGCGTGCTAATGATTCTTTATGGAACAATACAACTTTTCTAGTAGACAGCTTTTGCAGAATAACAGCTTTATCAGGTTGACAGGACAATACATATAACATGATATGTAATCGCGCTATGTTTCACATGCTAATGATTATTTCGGGTATAAGAAAACTTCTTAAACTGAATCGAATCATATGTATTTCAAAGACTTTTTGAATAAACATTACAACATTCATTAAAAAAATGCCACTAACATTTAACTAGTGGTTCAAAAATAGGCAAAAGGGTAAAGGAAGTTCAACAGATCCCCATGGATCACGCCTTAATACTATCGATCCATACCTTGAAAAAAATATGCTAGGTTGCTACATTGACTTGAGTGATGACAAGGGGTATGGTGTTCTCCGTACCTTGATACACACTAATCTCAATATCTCAGGGCACATTATTGAGGGCGAATGGCATTTTACAAAGCGTGAAGGTATGCGAATTTGAGGCAAAAAATTACAATGGGTTAACCTTTACACAAAAAGGTATAATTACGAGGTACTGTGCCGCTGTTATGGGCTTGTTGTGCCAAAAGCACTGTCTGCAGCCTTCCAAACAAACACACAAAAAGATAAATGAGAGTCGATTAAGCCTTTGAATAAGTAGATTCTAGTGATGGAAAAGACATTTGTTGTTCGTCATGTAATGAATGATCTTAACTTCTTGAGAGGAACAGAGGGTCAGTAATAGGATTTATTAGAAAATGATAAATTGTATAGAGACAATAAGTATCATGTTTACCCAACAGTTATCGAGTAGGAGGGAATACCTAAGTTTCTACCACAGATGTTGGACGTAGGTGTCCCATATTATTGTAGAAACCAGGCAAGTGGACGTCTTGATGATAGCGATGAAATGCGAGAAATATGTGTCAACTAGAGCCTAGTTTACGATGCCTTCGGTCTCGAAGGGTACATACACGATGTGAAGTTGAAGACAGAGACAATGAAACAGTGCCAGACAACGACGATAATAGCGAATGACATTTTTTTTTGTTTAAATGGGTTTATGTTAGATTGGTGTACCGAAGTATGAATGTTAAATATCAATATGATTTAACAGTTATGGAAACATAATTTTATTTCATACATTTTTAAAGATAAACAAGTACATACACTTATTACAACCACATTACAAATAAGATAAACAAAATACTACGTGTATCCTTGATAGTTGGGCACATTAGATGAACTTCCAACAGGAGCTGGATTACCAACGACACCCAAACTAGTTGAAGGACATTTACGACGATCGTGTCTTGTTTGCGACCATATGCCACATTATGCGCATAAACGGTATCACTGACATCCATTTAGTTCCCTATACTGGTATATTTCGGTTATTATAAGATTTACCGAACATTTGCTCACACTCATTTTAATACATAATAACGATACCAATCTATCGTACTCCATTGTAAGTGGCAACTTAACATGACATTATGGAGATAAACTATAGCTTACTGAGTTATTCGCCACCACAAGCTCATCCCCCCAACCCAATATAATGAAACCCTAATTTTTCGCCCTTCAAACGTTATGACAAAATGCGAAACAACTTTATGTTTATGAATGGATTTTTACTTAATCCTTCACCTATTTAAATAAGGCAAAAATCAGCTCGGGGGTGCAATTGTTAGAGGTATAGCATTTTAGAAAAAAATATTATACGCAGATGAATTATTGTTATGTCAGTTAACCGCAAAAAAATTATTTTGGGCCCACTTAATACGTATAGCGTTTTAGTACAAAGCGCTATATATATTTTGGTAACTTTTTTTTTTCCCCACACATTTCGATCACTTGAGGCAAAATGAATCACATTTCGCTTCGGAACCTTTTTATTTTTTTGGGTTTCTTGACCATAGAATGTCACTGCCCGACATCTTCTTCTTCTTGATTTAGACGTGTTCCAAAAATATCGAAGACACAAGAAACTTATTTATGTTGGTTTGTTTTTACTTAAGTTTACTACTTTAGAACAAAACATTTCTTCCAATTCTTTATCTACTTTCTTCTACTTAACTTAAAAGTTCCACACGGAACTACGGAAGTTGGTTCGTACCTACCAACAAAATTGTCTAGAAATTCTTCCTCACCTTTTTTAGAAACGAAATGTAAAATAACACGTAGTTATTTCGCAGCAAATTAGCCGGTAATTCGATTGACTTACATTTTATTCGGAGTTTGGTCATCTAATGCCTCATTTGTTTGCACTTATTGGAGGTCTGAATCTTAATCATTATGATCTTAGAAATTAAGTGCGTTTGTTTTTAAAGTCTGAATATTAATTATTCAGATCTTAATCATTAAGTGCGTTTATTTTTTTTACTTCACAACCACTTAATTGGTCTGAATAGGTCTGTTTGATTAAGAACTATAACGAAGACTTAATTTCATTAAGATGCTATCACATATTCATTATTAACTGCCGCCACCGTCTACCATTATCAACTACCACCATGCCACCACCAACACCCCCATATTTAACCACCACCACCACTACCTCCACGCCGCCATCATGCTTAATCATAGCCTCCATTAACGACCATCATTACCTACTATCTCCTCCACTCCGACCACCATGATTCTCGCCCACAATCTACGTTCATCCGCCTCCACTACTACTACTGACCACCCCATCACCATCAACAATCACATCCGGCACAACCTATCAATATAACCTACCACCATTCACCCACCACATTCCTCAATCACAGCTAATACCACCACCCGATATTATTAACTATCACCACCCACCACCACCATCCTCAATCATAATTGCCACCACTATCAATCATTGCTAGCTACTAGCATGAACCACCATCATCAACCACCGCTTCTAGTTTCCATTCCTCCGTTAACCATCACCACCAATAACTATCATATTTTTAAAAACTATATATTCTATTGATAGAATATTAGATTATTTAGTATTTCATTTGAAATTTATGTTTATTAATTTTCAAATAAATAAATTTCATACATTCAGATGTTAAAAATCAAACAGTCATAATTTTTTCTATACGGATCTTAATACACATCTTAATATATTCAGATGTATATCCAGATTCAGATGTCTTAATCTAAATACACATTTTAATATTCAGATGTGTATTCAGATTCAGACGTCTTAATCCTAAAAATAACAAATGAGGCCTAAGTGTATTTAGAGTATTTGTAGGTCAATAAAAAATGTAGAAACCATATACTATAAGCATTGGGAGGAATGACAGCGAAGTCAGGAATTTTCTCAAGAATAATCAAACTTAAAAGAAGAAAAAAAAAATTTCCCGACAAAGAGTGCTCGATATATACTGTATACCTTTAAAAACTACTATATATAATATATAATTTTTTGACGAATACTGTTCAATTAACGATCTTTTAAGGCATGTACCTGTTGAAAAATAATAATTGTTTTAATATCTCAAAAAGAATATTTAAATTGATGTATAGATTCATTCTTTTATTGGGTCTTTATTAGACAAATTAATTTGAATATATATTAATGTGTTTAGTAGTAAAATAGAATAACTTTAAACATAATATTTTATTATTATTTAATGGGTTTCAAAGTTTGGATTTGACCAAAGATTGGTACTCATTCTTTAACGTCTGTTTTGATAACGTATTTTGCTACTAATGTTTCTTTAGTTTTAAATATTTAAAACGTTTGATGGCAATAAATCCTTTATGGATTTTAACGTTTTTTTTTACTACATCAGATGATATTTTTCCTTTGGAATACATATAAAACTATCTTATTGTATTCATGGGAAGGAGAAAAACATAGTAAAAACTTTTCTTCTTCTTTCTTTAGCGCTGAGTTTTCATCTTATAAATCTTTGTTGTTTCTGCTCCTAGTTTATACTAGAAGAGCTTGTTGAATCCCGGGGGATACGCCTAATATTATTTATCTCGGTGTAGGCGAAATATCCTTAAAGACAGTGTCTTTGACACGCCTCAAGCTAAACCTTTTATTCTCCATAATTCATCCAATTTTTCCAACAATCTTAAGGATATCTCTACTTTGTTCTTATGGAGAATGCTACTTATGGAATTCTAATTTGAAGACATACGGTAATGTCTTTTGCTTGATATTACGTAATATTATATCTAAGTGACAGGTATACATAATTGAACTAATACCTCCTCAACATTTATTCTTTCATGCTTATTTTCTTGAGAATATAATTGGCATATATCTTTGTCCTCAAGATGATACATATAGTGTTTAAATAGAGGCAATATGATATTTTGGTAATTGTAGAATTTTCTAACATGTCAAGAGGACAATTTGTTATATTGCTTGAGATCATGAGAAATTGTATTTATATTTATATACTGTTTAAAGGTTAGTGACCTCTTGCCATGAAGTGAATATTTCTGATCAAACATAGTTTTTAATTTGGAGATAAAATATTTTGGGTGAAGTTATATTATTAGCTTGTTATTTATAAAGCAAAACTCTTTATGAGTGGTGAAAATGTTATCTCCTTAACCTGACATTTTCGAAAATGTGGGGGACCATGATGTCCAGAGTTATATAGCACGATCCTAAGAAAGGAAAAGAAGATAAAAATTATTTATTAATGTTATAATAAAGCCTTACAAAAATGAGTTTTTTTTTTTTTTTTTGTGGAAAAAGTTATATCGGAAGATCAAAAGTATGTTGTATTTTTGGCTCCGAAAAGTTATTTTATTACGGATCTCTTAGTTATTTGGGTGATGAAGAAATCATTGAATTATGATCCGGTTCCTATTGATTTGAGATATTTCTATAGAAGTTAAAGTTGCTTCTATATTGTTGAAAATTTTATTTTGGTGCTTGACTATGGAAGATAGATAAAGAAAATAAATTTTCATGTGTTGAAAGATGTTTCAAAAGGCACGAGTATAGAAGTCAAGTTTTATTTCATTTGAGATTATTTTATACTTTATTTGAGAAATACTATGAGTTAGTATTTTGCATGAGAATCTTCCACTGTATTAGAAGGATACAGTGATGACATCGAATCCGATTCAGATGAGAAAAAACTAGCTAGTTGTTGTGTGATCATCTTTTGGTGGTTGTTACAATATTGAAATTATCTGGCAATGATGTTGATTAAGCAACCTCTTGTTGAGTTAAACCGACAATAATTATGTCGATGAATTGTGATTGCCAAAGCGCAATATTCCACCAAGAGTTAAACCGACAATAATTATGTCGATGAATTGTGATTGCCAAGGCGCAATAACCATTGTAAGAAAATAAATCTCTCAATGGGAAGTGTATATATCTCGAGACGTTATGTGATAAAGCAATTGCTTAGATATGAGAATTTTTTTATATATATATTATATGTAGTCAAAAGAGGATTTGGCCGATCCTTTGACTTATAAGTGAAACATCGAGGGTTGAGACTTTTGCCAATTTGAGATGTATCAACAATGATGGTAACCCAACCTATGTGATTGGAGATCCCATGAAGTAGGTTCATATGGGTAATAACAAGTCATTAGTTGATCAAATGTGCACTATTAATATATGTCTCTTCCTATGGTGTATGTGTACATAGTGCAAGACTGCAATGAATGTGAGGTTGAGTTATTAAACTCATAATCCAATAATCCATAGTCTTTTGTAGGTGGTGTATTGCACTGCAGAATACACTTGATGGATGGACCTATATGAGTGTGGAGTGGGGCCGCTCCTATGAAATTTGTGGCGAAATTTCTAGAGCACTCATGAAAACCAGGCGCGCGCATGGCCTATTAGCGCAAAACCGCGATGAACAACAAAGTGTGTGCGGGTGTAATGTGATAGATAAGACACTAAACTTACAAAAGAATTCTTGGTTCATAGAAGTTCTAAACTTCACCATTTGTTCTGTAAGTTTAATCTCATTTTGTCTAGGTCTGGTTCATAGTCTAAGAGACACCAGATTCGACGCATTATGCTCTTTTGTGAAACCCAACAAAATTATTTTATTATTATTTAATTATGATATTCTTTTTGAGTTATGTGGGGGATTGTTGAAAAATAATAATTGTTTTAATATCTCAAAAAGAATATTTAAATTGATGTATAGATTCATTCTTTTATTGGGTCTTTATTAGACAAATTAATTTGAATATATATTAATGTGTTTAGTAGTAAAATAGAATAACTTTAAACATAATATTTTATTATTATTTAATGGGTTTCAAAGTTTGGATTTGACCAAAGATTGGTACTCATTCTTTAACGTCTGTTTTGATAACGTATTTTGCTACTAATGTTTCTTTAGTTTTAAATATTTAAAACGTTTGATGGCAATAAATCCTTTATGGATTTTAACGTTTTTTTTTACTACATCAGATGATATTTTTCCTTTGGAATACATATAAAACTATCTTATTGTATTCATGGGAAGGAGAAAAACATAGTAAAAACTTTTCTTCTTCTTTCTTTAGCGCTGAGTTTTCATCTTATAAATCTTTGTTGTTTCTGCTCCTAGTTTATACTAGAAGAGCTTGTTGAATCCCGGGGGATACGCCTAATATTATTTATCTCGGTGTAGGCGAAATATCCTTAAAGACAGTGTCTTTGACACGCCTCAAGCTAAACCTTTTATTCTCCATAATTCATCCAATTTTTCCAACAAGTACCTTCGTCCCGGAAGGAACCCTTCCAGCCGGTCTAGATAAAACAAAATGAATAGTGATATCTTATATAGTGATTGGTATTTAGATATAAAATATATCTCATGAATCATCACTTGTTCTAGATGCTTTAGATTAATGTTATTTACGTGTTATATTATTTTTATACAAACGTGTTCGCATAACACAAACATATATGCATAGCACAATATTACACATCACATTTCATTCGGTAGTTTGATAGGTTTGACTCTTTATTATCTAAATTATCTAAATAAGTACTTGTGATAATTAAATTGTTTAGTAGCCGCCTAAATAACTACAATTTCATATACTAAACTATACATATTTAGTTAGGTAAAACATCAACAGCAAATTAAAGGTGATTACATCCAACTAAGTACGCCAAAGCAGGTGAATAGTTTGTCTCTTAACTAAGCTGTCTAGAAATATTATTGATTACCCAACTTTTCTTCTCTTTTTTTCCTCCCTATTTTAGGAGATTTGTTTTGTCATTGCATTCTCGTAATTGTTTTCTTGTTTGGAATTCATTATCCTATTAAAAGAGGATTAGGTAAATACTTAGGATAAAGTATTTCACCGAAAGCAACTTGCACTATAAAAATCATATGGTTGAATTAAAATAATAAGTAACCATTTATTTATTTTTGAAATATTTGAGACTTATACAAGCAAAAACTTTATAGTCGATATTAAATATTTCCAGAATGAGGTTAGTTGTAGAATTATCGTAACAAGAAACTCTCGACTAATATTTAATCGTATAGTTCTATGCTCGAATAAAAGTCTTGTTTGATACTTTCTCAGGCACAAAATAAGTGATTTTTTTATTTTTCTTATGTTTCAAAATAAGTGATTTTTCTAGAATGAATTAATTATTTTTTTCCTACATTGTTCATGGAGTAAATATTGTTGGAATATGTGTTAGGAGTGTTTATGTGAGATAGTAAAGATTAATATGGTCAATTTCATTACTAATTAATATTAAAAAATAGATTTCTTAATCTTATGAAAACACCAAAAAAATTACTTATTTTGGACCGGGGAGCATATATCTTACTATTGCCCAATAGATCTTTAACTCATGTATTTCATAATTTATTAAGCTTACTCCTTTTTGCGTAATCTCGAGCAAGCAATCAGCTATGCAGACACGAATTCCAAATTCCCAAGTGCTCAAACTTGGGACTGGACAGATTAAGGAGAATAATGCATTACTAATATTTAAGGAAAAAAGACAGAGTATAACCGCTCTTAAAATAATAGCCGATATATATATATATATATATATATATATATATATATATATATTATGTATGTTATACACAAAATTATATACTTTTTTGGTCGAATAATATAAATAAATTTTGGTACGAACTAAAAATAAAAAAGCCCTTAATTTAAGGGTTAAATGGTTGCAATCCAAATAATCAAGAGAATTTTTCACAAAGCACATTCTTTAAGACCTAATTAGCAATAAATATAAACCCTTTCCAATATTACGTGGTATAGATATGTTTTACGGTAATTGACGATGTATATAATGTATTAAATGTATTGTATTCAATAATACAACAAGAAATGACGCTGCACAAACAGGAATTCCAGTAAAACTAGATCTATATTAAGATATATTAATCTATATTTAGCGTAAAAAAAGTAATGAATCTGCGCAATTTATGGGGCGTTGAAGAAGATAAAAAACGGAAGGAAATCAAAACAAATTTGATTTCCCTAATTTTAGTTAACTAACTTAAAGATACAATATTTGCATACAAAAATTAGAAAAAATACACTATAATACATTTGAATACAAATTAGTTCATCTGATTGATAAAATTAAATTAAACTAACATTTGATGAATATAGCTCATTCGATCGTTTAATGAGGTTGAATACAAGTTAAGAATACAAGTTAATTCACTGTAGCTGAATACATATGAAGTCAAAGAACCATACATCTGAATACATCAGTATACATCTGAAAATGGCATGAGGATTTGGGGTGAAAATGGCGGAAATTTGTTCTGTTAATGGCGGAGAAGGGTTAGAAGGTGTATAATAAATAAAGAAACCAAAAAAATGTATCAAAAGGGTAGAAGAAAATTTACCAGGCAGGGAAGTGGTAATGGTGGAGGAACAAGAGTCGACAATGGTGGAGGAACAAGTTCAAAACTGTTGTATTTGGATGAGAGACAAGTACAGAAACGTGGGTTAGTGGGAGAGAAAGGTATACTATATGTGAAAAAGAGAGAAAAAGTATTTGGGGGGGGAGTTTTACGGTAAGCATGTTAGAGAAATTAAAAAAAAAAAGAGAAATATCTTTTTTGGCATATATGGTACCTTAAATTCAGGATATAACCATAAATAAATAATTTTCTATTTAGGATAAAGGGTATCTATATGATGTAATATTTTTAAATGGTATTTATTATTGATAAATAAGGTAGTAAGATTTTCTATAGGGTGTAAAATTTCCAATAATCAACCTTATGTAAAAAAGGCTAGATCAACTTGGGCTAGAATGTTAGTCCAACTCAAACCATGAACAGATTTTATGAAGTTAAATAAACGATTTTAAATGTATAATATAGTTTTAAACAAATCATTTTATCAACTTAATTGTTTAACTAGAGTTCGTAGAGTTGAGTGGTTAGATTATGACCAATCCTCTCAACTAGTCTTGGCATACTTCATTTCTATCCAAACAATCTTTGAAAAGTTACATTTTTATGGATCCTTTTATACTCGACACTTTATAACTCACCTAAGTTTGCGTCAATTCGTTCATTTGTCATCCTTATTTATTATTGTTATTATTGTTATTGTTGTTGTTATTATGTCTTTATCCGGAGTTTGGGCCACGTAGTGTGTTAATCCAACTAAGGCCACTCTATTCATGGTACACGACGACAAAGACTTTAGGTCATGTACCTAAATTTTGATTGCAGACATAAAGCTTTTACCTAAATTTCTCCTCAAATGAAAATGGTTTTTGTGCTAGAAGTTGACATCACTAAAGTCAATAATAAATGTGATTCTTTACGTAAACTCAAAACATCCTCATCAGTAGTCCCCCACACGTGGAGGATTGTCTCAGATTGGGCCCTTTTACAAATGGTCCAATTTTTTTTCTGATTTGGACCTCTCATTTTGTCTTTTTGATTGATTAGGATTAGGAGCCGGACCCACTTGAAGAAACTTCAAGAAGTGGTCTATTCTACATTAAATTTGTTCTGGACCTGGACACAGGTTGCATTCAGAAAATGGATAAGTACTCGAGTAGTTTGTTTCAACCTATTTGCTGGGGATAATTTTATAAATAGCCAAATTTACAAGTAATTATTTAAGATTAGCCATAATTTTAAAATTAATTAAAATTTAGTTATTATTTATGTAAAGATTAATTTAAATGAAGTACTGTTCAAAAATTTAGAAAATAATCTAGCATAAGTATACTGGAACACCAGAATAATATGCTGGAATTCCAGTATAATCTACCGATCCAGCATAATATGCTAGAAGTTCTTACACTGGTGCACCAATTTCCAGTATATTATGCTGGATTGGCCCCCGTTGCAGCAAAATAATAATTATTTTTTATTGATTTTATAAATACTGGCTATTTTTAAATGACCAATTCAAAACCTGACTGCCTTGGAACTCCCAACTTGTAATACTTTAACCAAGGGTTCCTTCTCTCTCGAGAGAGGAAATTTAGTGCATGGACATACTCATAATGCTAGGTGAAAACTCGGAGGGAAGTGAGAATTAACTTTCGTTGTTTTTCATGTCGCCAACAATACACGTGCTACAATAATTATAAAAAATAAAAAAAAAATTTGGATATGAATAAGGACAGACAATCCCACTCAATCGATTCCTAAGCCAATTCAATAGGAGATCTGGTTTGTATTCATATTTAAGCATAAAAGAACAAAGATTTAATTGAATGTTATTCCCGAGTTGAAGTCCCCTCAATCACTGCCATAGTTGAAGAAGAGTGTTTACAATTTATAGTGATAAAAATGATGTTCTTTCATTCTCCAACCCATTGGAACTTTTAATATTCGGTTGATGTTCCAACATGTGAGAGGTGCTTGGTTAGAACAAATGGTACAAATGACAACAATTAACGTTTGCACACAGATATGATTGGAACTTTAAAAAATGAGTTCTTGAAGATAAGATGAAAACTAGATTTTGAAAATTGAATTTGTATTTGGACATACAATTTACTTGAAGAAAATTTGAACTTGTATGAGTAAAAAACCTTCAAAAACTACTATAGAGCTATTTTTGGGTGTTCAAGATTTTGTTTTCAAAAAATGGTTAAAGACATAAACAAACAAATATTTGAAAATAAAATTTGAAAAAAGCTCACAAATTTTATGGCTAAATAGGAAAAGTTCGGGTATTTCATACTCAACTGTTAGCAAATCATGATAAACCCACCAATCTCCTAACAAATTGTATATGGTTAAAATCGACATGTCAAGATCCTAATTTGTTTCCTCTTTCTTATATACTTTTGGGCAAATTATTTCAGAAAAGGTTCAGGTGTGTCCCTCTAGCTACTATCGGTAATTAGTTGTCAGTACCTTCCGTTATACTTACCGTCACTATTCTTCCGCATACCATTATCCATTTTAATATTTTTCTCCCCAATCACTAAAGGACTCTTTTAGTAGGACACGCGGTACAATCTTAAACAACCTAACCATCTACCCATTCGGATCCCTTGCCCGTTCATCATCGACCCGTTAACCCCCATTCCCCGTAAAATGATATAACTGTTTATTTCCTCTCCAAAGCTAGGGTTTTCCCCCATCTTAAGCAATTTTCTTCTGTTTCCTGTCATCATCTCTAGTTTAATTTATTTCTTATTTGGTGTATAATTTTTACGAATAGGGAGTTACAATGTCAGGAGGGAGTTCTTCGTTTCACTACTGTGTGTTGAGTAGGATGTGCATACATGCGGACTGACTGTACTCCACCTCATGACTTACACTCCTTAAAATGTTGGTAGGATATCCTACAAATATCCTAAACTTGATGTTAATATCTTATATTCTATATATAATTAGTGTATGATCATCTTTTGGTTTTTCTTTTCTGAAATTTTCACTAATAATGTATGATTTTTTTTTCCTAAAAAATTTCATGTGGTTATTTTGAATGGGCTGATTAATTATAACCAGACAGAGCTATGATAATTATTTGTAAGTTAAAAGCATAATCTGTTAAGACTGAAAGACTGAAATTGAAGAAAAATTTTAAAGCATTGGAGGTAATAAATGAGGTTGAATACACCAAAACAAGCATTTTTGGAGTCATTATTGGATGCTATTTATCTTGAAAGGGACATATTGAGGAAAACAATTGAAGAAATAGAGGCTGCAAATCGCTGGAAAAGGATCAATTCAGAAAATTGAAAGCCAAAGTCTTGAAGATGAAGATCTTTACCATATGTTGAGTCCTATTTGCTGGCTTAATTGTAGCTTGTATGATGAATATAAATGATAATTAATTGGTAAAATCTGGTTTGTATCTATATATATATTAAAGGAATAAAGTTATCATATATATAAGCATTATAATTAAGCCAATTGGCAAGCTATTAAAAAGCCATTTGGCAATATTAAAGAGAGTTTATAGGGATATTGTCAAATAAGGAAAAATTATATGCAATCCCATTTATCAAAATTAAATCTTTTATTATTCAATTCTTTTTTGAATCTTATATGGCAATCTAAAATTCAATTTTGTTATTAATCTTTAATTATTTCAATTTCGTTTAGACTCCTTCATTACCGTGAATATTATCAGTTAAAAGAGAGGTTGAGATAAATTTTAACTCTTATATGACTCACTTTGATTTACCTTGAATACAATATCTTGCACGTATGTATCTTTTTTAATTTAATGAGGTAGTCAATTTATATTTACTACAATATCATATAAAGTATTGCATATTATTTTCTCTTAAAGTAGAATTTTAATGGGGAGAAAATTAGTTCAAGTATGAAAAGTAAATATAATTGTGAAAGATGAAAGTCATCCAATTATTGTAGTAAAAAATAACATTTAAATGAGATTTTTGTATAGGCTGAGATAATTATCAAAGTATTCAAGAAAATAGCAAAGGTAATTTGTACATAAGAGTCACTGTATAAGAATGATGCTTGGGGCTTTTTTCAAAACATCTTTATGCTAGAGATTAACTTTTTGGTTTATAAAACTATACAAGTTCATTGCTTGCACTATACAACATTTTTATAATTTATTCAGATGCTTTACTTGATAAAATATATTTAAGTTTTTCTTTTCAATTTTTTCTGCTTTATATTGGCAGAGTCAAGAAAGGACAGCATCAAACAATTAAAATTACAACAAAATCAATCCTATCAAAGAGAAGGACAAGATCTCTGCTTATTCCTTTCATTCTGCAAACATATGCTCAACGATAATACGTTATTTTTTCTAGAATCGGAAATAAGATGATAAAAGTATCACTTAATTTTGTTATTTATTGCATTATTATATTTATTTTGAGCATGAAGATAGGGCACGGCCAGCGATTAATTAAAGTATATATTACGCACTATATGTATTTATATATCTTCTATATGTATAATTTGTTAAATCAAATCAACTCAAAACTTATCCAAACTTTCAAAAAAAAATAAAAGATCAAATCCGATTCAAGTTTTTAAATTGAAAACGAAAACTCCAAGATGAAAAAAAACACCTTGAGATTTCGGTGTAGTATAAAGTATCAACATATGTATATCTTTTTATACCGATTATTGAATTAAATATTAGATAAAATATTTATATAATAATTTATAATAGGGGAAATAACATAGAAGAGGGGGTGGATATACTGGGAGAGAATTTGTATATGTTGAATTGATTAAAAGATAAAATAAAATAATAAATAAATTTAAAGAATGAAATAATTTTGAGAAATAGTCATACAAGATAAAATTAAGTTAAATTTTATTGGTAATAGAAAACTATATTCATTATATTATATTAAACTGGTAAGTTACAAAAAATTTATATTACAATTTAATAATACTAAGTAACGAATACTATAATTAGATAATCAAAGAAGAAGAAAAAAAGAATAAAATATAAATTTCATGGTTAATATTAACATATAAGACTAATTAACATTATGATGAGAAAAACCATATTACACTGTGAAATATAACCGAAATCTTAAAAAATAAAAAGTCATAAAGGAATAATCCTAAAAACAATTCCAAGTGATAGAGGTAAATTAAATATATTGATTAAATTGCTCAAATATTTTGTTAACAAATATAAATCATAATTTCATGATATATATATATATATATATATATATATATATATATATATATATATATATATATATATATATATATATATATATTACACACAACATAATAATAATTAAAAATATTGGTAGATTTTTTATAAAGTTAAAGGCTTATCTCTTTATACTTTTGATGATTCAAAATTACAATTAAAATAAATATTATATTATTAACATACGAAAAGAGTGGGATAAACTTAATATTAGGATATTTATACTCAATAATACTCAAAAATAGATTTTTTTTTTAAAAAAATTATCCGCGCATCGCGCGGGTTCTAAGACTAGTTTTATTAAGAAAGCAATTTAGTGTATACTATTCTGTTGGCTAATTGTATTTCTCTTACTACTAATTGTATATGTTGTTCACTAGTTGTATTCACGTATTTTTATTGGTTAATATGATTTGATATTCATGAACTTGTTCCGATTTAAAAGTGAGTCACACATGTTAACTGCTATTCAAAATAAATAAATAAATAAACTTGTGCTTATTCGAATAACTGTACTACCAATCATATAAGTTGCAATAAGAAAATAAATTGAATATTCCAAATTACCATTAACATTTCTAAAAAAAGTTAACTGTCAAGTTACAATTAAATTGATATATTGATGCCATATTATAACACCAAAACAAGTTACCACCTAAGTCATACTATAGCATCCAACTATCAGTACCAACAAAGCGTTAAAAACTAGAGCTAAATGTACAGTCAGAAATCATAAATTGCAGCACCAACCAAATTGTTTAGACAAAAAAAGCTATTACTTCAAAAACATATTTTTCAGCATTATATTTCACTTTCCCCTTTCTTGCCTTAAGCTTTCCAATCTTTCTTGCGTCTGCAACTCTAGTTGGTTAGTAGTTAGAGCTGTTGCGGAAGCCAAATGTATATAGTGTGAATGAGTCACAACTATTATACCAAAAATTATGGCAGCCACTAAATAATAAATAAGACAATAAAGCAACAATAAAAGGAACACCAGAATTTACGAGGTTCGGCTAATTTTGCATACTCTTTGGACACAACCAATATTTTATTCCACTCCAAAATACAAGTGAAATAATACTAAAGAGAGAAGATACAAATGCCTTAAGAAGATAAGAAGGCAAATGAAAGGTGTGTTTAAATCATAAACATAAGGCCTCCTTTTATAGAAAAAAATTCCCTATAAAAAGGGGTTTCCAACCAATGTGGGAGGAGAGTTTATTTTAACATTTCAACAAATCTCCACCTTGGCAAAATTCCACATCTTCAATTTCTCTCAATAACAAATTTTGGTTGTGTCTTCATCTTCAATCTTCAGTGTTCAACAATGTTGATCAAATCCAAACAATGTTGAAACTTGATCGCAGTCACCACTTTTGTCACCATATCAGCAGAATTTTCTATAGTATGAATTTTCTTCACCGTGACTCCACCTTTTTCTATGATTTCTCGTACAAAATGATACCGAACATCAATGTGCTTCGTCCTTGCATGATAAACTTGGTTCTTCGCTAATTGAATAACACTTTGACTATCACAAAAAAATTATGATACTTCTTTATTCAACACCAAGCTCCTTTAGCAATCTTTGAAGCCAAATTGCCTCATTCACAGCATCTGTAATAGCAATGTACTCTGCCTCTGTTGTAGACAAAGCAACTGTTGACTGCAAAGTAGACTTCCAACTAACTGATGCCTTTGCAAAAGTAAACACATAACCAGTAGTTGATCTTTCGTTTGTCCAGATCATCCGCAAAATCTGAGTCACAATATCCAACTACAGACTGATTGCCTTCCTGCTTAAAAACTAACCCGACATCTACAGTATTATGAATATACCGTAGAATCCACTTCACAGCTTGCCAATGCTCCTCTCCTGGATTATGCATATATCTGCTAATAACTCCAACGGCTTGTGAAATGTCAGGTCTCGTACGGACCATTGCATACATCAAGCTACCAACAACATTTGCGTATGGTACCTTTGACATATACTCTCGTTCAGCTTCATCCTTTGGCGACATAGTAGTACTTAGCTTAAAATGGGGAGCAAGTGGAGTACTAACTGGCTTAGTCTTGTCATCCGTGCCAAAACATTATAGTACTCTCTTCAAATATTCTTTCTGAGATAAACAGAGTTTCTTTGAACGTCTATCTCTTATTGTTTCCATGCCAAGAATTTTCTTCGCCTCACCCAGATCCTTCATCTCGAACTCCTTCTTCAGTTGAATCTTCAACTTATCAATTTCTTCCGAATTCTGGAATCTATCAACATATCATCAACATATAGGAGAAGATATATAAAGGAACCATCTTTAAGCTTGCGCAAATACAAACAATGATCGTATTTGCTTCTTTTATACCCCTGCTGCAACATAAACTTGTCAAATCGCTTGTACTATTGTCTATACGATTGTTTCAATCCGTACAATGATTTTTCAAATTTGCACACCATATTTTCCTTACCAGCAACTTTGAATCCTTCTGGCTGAGTCATATAGATTTCCTCCTCCAAGTTTCAATGTAAAAATGTTGTTTTTACATCCATCTGAACTAGTTCCAAATCCAACTGTGCTACCAAAGCCAACATAATTCGAATGGAGAAATGTTTTACAACTGGAGAAAACACTTCATTATAATCAATTCCCTCCTTTTGAGCATATCCTTTGGCCACCAATCTTGCTTTGTAGCGAACATCTTCTTGATTAGGAAATCCTTCTTTCTTTGCAAATACTCATTTGCACCCAATTGCTTTCTTTCCCTTCGGGAGATTGGCCAATATCCATGTATGATTCTGATGAAGGGACTGTATTTTATCATTCATGGCAATCCTCCACTTATCTTCTTCTGAACTTTGGACTGTGTCTTTATAAGTGGTAGGAACATCATCAGCTACAATTGCGGTTGCACAAGCAACTGTCTTTATGAGACGAACAGGTTTCGTTATTTTCCTTTTTGGCCTGCTGGTTGCTATTGATTCAAGTTGTTGTTGAGATTCATGAGTTGGAATCTCCTCTACTGGCTCTCCTTCCCAAGGATAATCTTCATTTGTTTCCTCCCCTGCTTCTTGTGTAGGAAAAATAAATTTTCCCTCAAACTCCACCTGCTTAGAAGCACCATCATCTCGTTTGGTATCTTCATTTGTTACCTTGTTTACCATAGCAGATTCATCGAAGGTAACATCCCTACTGAATATTACTTTCTTTGTCATAGGACACCATAAGCGATATCCTTTGACTCCAGAAGTAATCCCCATAAAAATAGCTTTCTTTGCCCTTGGATCCAATTTTATCTCTGTCACATGATAATATGCAGTTGAGCCAAACACGTGCAAAGAGTCATAATCTACGGCAGGCTTTCCATACCATTTTTCAAATGGTGTCTTGCCATCAATAGCAGCAGATGGTAAGCGATTAATGAGGTGGCATGCATATGTAATTGCCTCAGCCCAAAATTCTTTGCCCAAGCCAGCATTGGACAACATACACCGTACCTTCTCCAGCAAGGTCCGGTTCATACGTTCTGCCACTCCATTCTGTTGTGGTGTGTGTCTGACAGTGAAGTGCCGGACGATGCCATCATTTTCACAAACCTTATTGAAATGATCATTTTTGTATTCACCTCCATTGTCTGTGCGAATACACTTGATCCTCATGCCTTTTTGATTCTCCACCATCGTCTTCTATTTGATAAAAATTCCCAGCACTTCATCTTTGCTCTTCGTTGTATACGCCCATACTCTTCGGGAAAAATCATCAACAAAGGTCACAAAATAGTGCTTCCCACCCAATGAAGTTGTTTTGGAAGGACCCCAAACATCAGAATGTACATAATGCAAAATGCCTTTAGTATTATGGATTGTTGTACCAAATTTAACCTTTGTATGTTTCCCTTTGACACAATGCTTGCAAAACTCCAAATTGCAAGCCTTTACCCCTTTCAAAAATCCTTGATCTGATAGAGTTTTCAAGGATTTTCCTCCAGCATGTCCTAAGCGCATGTGTTATAGCCTGGTTGCTTCTGCCTCTTTGTTGTCACTGGACATCACTGTCGTTGTCCCAATAACTTTATTACCGAGATAACGGTACATGTTATTGTTCTTCTGATTGTCCTTCATTACCACTAGTGCACCAGAGCATACTCTCATCACATCATTTTCTACAATAATTTTGAACCCTTTTGATTCCAGGGCTCCCACAGAGATGAGATTTTTCTTCAAACCCGGTACATATCGAACATCTGTTGATGTTCTAATCATTCCATCATGGTTCCTTAACCGTATTGAATCAATTCCATATGAGGTAAGAGGGTTGTTATCCGCTGTTTGGACGATTCCATATTCTCCTTTTTGAAAGTCCACGAACCAATCCCTATTGGGACACATATGATAGCTACAAGCCGAGTCCATCAACCATATGTCTGATGACGTTGAAGGCTCCGTTGTAACTAATGAGAAATCCGAATCATCACAATCAGCTACATTTGAATCCATAATGGCCTTTCCATTGTTATGTTTGGCCTTATTATTCAACTTCGGACAGTCTTTCTTCCAGTACCCCTTTTCTCGACAAAAGGCACATTCATCTTTGCTGAGTTTAGATCTTGACTTAGATCTTCCTTTCCTTGTCCTTGTTCGATTTTGAGGACGACCCCTCACGAACAGTGCCTCTCCTTCTCCGTTGTTCTGTTTTTCTCGCTTTTTGTTCATAGCTGTACAATAAGAGAAAAAATCAAATTAATGATGTAAACCAAATATGAAGGTTGTGATGGTTGTTCTTGTGCGTTATGAGAAAAATGGGAGTTATTATGGACCTTTGAAAGGTTATCAGACTAGTTCAGTGTGATCAGAATCGACTTGAAGTCAATGGATAGATTTAATATGAACAATAACTCTATATCAGGCCAGATGTGTGCATCTTTGTAATGCGGTCCTCATGAAGGAGTAGTTAGGTTGATTCTTCATTGTCAGATATCTCGCGTGGTGATGCATTACGCCGTGTGATTTGTGAAACGGCTCGAGAAATTGTTATGTGTTGAGAATCCGTGTAGGAATGATGTTACCTGAGCAACTTGGCTCTTGAAATTCAGATTTGTACATCGCACCTCAGTTGTTCTTGAGTTTTGTATTTTATAACGCTAAATATCACTCAGGGATGATATTATGCATTTGGCATGCTTATGATCGATATTCGGTATTTGGTTATAATGAGCAGATCTGGCTCGATGTGTATCTCTTTATGTGAGATCTATGTGTGGATCGGGTGGCACGCCGCCATAGGTATGTTATCTGGATTGGGTTGCACGCCGCAACAGTATGATGTCGAACATAGTTTTCTATATACTATTTTGCATGCCTTGCTTCCTATTTTCTAAGGGAAGACTGTATTAATGTGTGGGATTGATAATTCCTTCCAGAGTTCATTTTCCTTTTGTGTCGCATTCGAATTAGTATCCTATTGGCATATTGGGCATCATATACGACTTACAATATGTTTGGAGTGGCTTATTGCCCGAACAGTTCGTACTGGGTAAGACGAGAGCATTAAATTTGAGGTCAGTGCAACCTAAGTATGTGAAGTAAAATTAAACAGCTAAGACCATGTTTGGCTCATAATGAGGTGATAGTTCTTGCCAAGAGTATAGAACTAATGAATTGCTATTTTGGTAGTAGTTATGAATGTGTTCAGGTCTCATCTGTCGTGTCAGTATTGTAAGAATTTGAACAAGATTTGTGTATGTCATGCAGGGCATGGGATGTGTAGTGGTTCCTCCATGATTAGATAAATGATCTTCGGATGATTAAGGAAAATGGTATTGCTAAGTGAAAGTGATTTGACGAGAGTATATGTCTCAAAAAAGGTATTGTGATTAAACAGATTATATATTAGTAGTATTGCGGCATGTTCTTTCTGGGTCCATTGGTGGTATTCAGGTTTGCTCAGTATCACAGGTAAACATTAAGCATTTGTCATGGAATGAATGAGTATCAAATGTGTGCGTGTATTGCACGGTGGAAATTGGATCTGGCATGATGATTTGTGTGTTATATGGTGTTCTGATGTACATGCTATGTTGTGATGTTGGAATTCAGATTGATTGTCTTAGTGTTGGGTGATTTTGAACTATTGCATTAGGGGTTACGCCATAAATGCCACGGATTAAGTGGTGAAGTGCGTTAGAATAAGTTTTAGCAAAATGATTTATACTTCAAAGAACCAGCAGACAGCTGGGAAGGAGTTCTTTCTTAATTGGGTATTTGTGATGGATGTCAGTGTGGAGGTTGCTACCATTGATCCCGTCCCGGTATTGAGGGACTTTTTGAATTTGTTTCTTATTGGTGCGTGTATTATGCAAGTTGTGGTTAGGCCATATTGATGGTGTCATGTCACCAGGATGGTGTGTTTGGTCAAATGAGATCGTTGGGATCATTAATGAATATAAACGAATTTGATTTCATCATGTTTGATGGGTAAATATCGAGGTTCGGTTCAAAAATTTGTTATGGTAATTGCCAGAGGAGAAATGGCGTCATGAATGGGTGACCTGAGGAATGGATATGGTTTATCGTGTGTTTTATTTACCATTGGCAATATATGAAAGTGTTGGAATAAGACACTAGCTAAAAAAAGGGAGTTTTCTATCGACATTCGGTTATCGCAGGCAGCTGTTGTGAATAGAAGTTATCGTTGCATGTGGTTGAGTTATGTGGTATATCATATGATGCAGTCGATGTTGCAGGTATGGGTTAATACAGCTGGTTCAGGTTTATTCTGAGTAAAAATGTGAGGTTCTGATCTTGTGTAAGATTTCAGAAGGTGAAATGTAGTTTTATGGTTTATGGACTAGATGGATTGTGAAATTTCAGCTAAGTTGTGTTGTCGGACCTATATGAGATAGGGTAACGTGGGAACACCCCGGGTATATGCTTGGTAAAATTAGTCAATTGTTGGTTAGATTCTAGAATAACTCTGAGTCCACTCGAGGACGAGCATTTATTTAAGTTGGGGAGAATGTGACGACCCGACCCGACCCATCATCCCAGGTATGACTGTCTCGTTTTCCCCACATTGTGTTGCCTTATATTTCATTTTCAGTTTTTGGTGCGTTAGAGTTTAATTGGAGTAACTTTGGTAAGAAATGAGACACTTAGTCTCTTTTAAGAAGACTTAAGTTGGTAAAGTCACCAGATTGTTGACTTGTGAGTTAGAGGGCTCAGAATTGAATTCCGATGATTCAGTTAGCTTCAGGTGATGATTTAAGGCTTAGGAGCACAATCAAAAGTAATTTTGGAGGTCCGGTGAAGAAGTTAGCCTATTTTGGTTTGGTGAATTTCGGTTGATAGGTGATATTTTGATCCGGGAGTCGGAATGGAATTCCGAGAGTTGAAGTAGCTTCGTTAGGTGATTTTGGACTTGTCCACAAAATTTCAGGTCATTCGGATGTCGTTTGGTTAGGTTTTGATCGAATGATAATTTTGAAAGTTATAGTTAAACTTAAACTTGAATTTGTTGAAAACAGATGATTTTGATGTTAACGATAGTGATTTTATGATTCGAGCAAGTTTGAATGAGGTAATAGCTCCTATCTGAGTTTTTAGTTGAGGTCCCGATGGCCTCGGGGTGATTTCGGATGGCTAACGGGCAAGTTTGGGCTGCAAAAATGCAGCAAAAATTGTAGAACAGATTTGCTCTATGCGATCGCGAGCATGGGGCTGCGATCGGCTAGAAGGAATTGGAGGAGCCCAGAATTTGCTCTATACGATCGCGTGAACTGATCTAAGATCACATAGGCTTAGGAGATTGGTCAGTGTGATCGCGTGGGGGAGATTGTGATCGCGTATTGGCGGAAGGTTGTCCAGTGCGATCGCGTGGGAGTTTCCTGTGATCGCGTAGAAGGGGGAACCAGAGCTCTGCGATCGTGTGGCCGGTCTCGTGATCGCGTAAGAGAAATTAGGGGCCTGGAAGTTTTGGCCTATGCGATCGCAAGAGGTAGTGATGCAATCGCATAGAGTAAGCTATAGTGATCCGGACAGAATGCTAAAAACATTTGGGTCCGCAACCCAGCTCATTTCTTCACCATTTTTAGTGTTCTTGGGAGATTTTGGATGGTAAGTAAGAAGATTTTTATTGGGGATCGTTGGAGATAAGTTTTATGAGTTAATTACATATTTTTATACAAGAATCATCCATGGAATTCATGAATTTATGGCTAAAATAAAAAAATAGGGCAGCAAAAATCTTAAAATTAGGATTTGAAGGGCCGTTTGTGGTCCGAATTGGGAGTTCTTGGTATGTACGGACTCGTGGGTAGATGAGAAGTCCGAGAATGTAAATTTCAGAGTTTTTTGAGACGTGGGTCCCGGGCTTGGGTTTTGCCAATTTTGTGTTTTTAAGTATTTTTTTAGTTCTTTCGATTGGGTTACGTCCCATTAGCATATTATGATGTATTCCTTATAGTTTTGGATAGATTGGACGCGCGTGGAGGCCGGTTTGAGGAGCAAAGGCATTGCGGGCTAGAGTTTTTACCAGTTCGAGGTGGGTAATACTTGTAAATGATGCCCTGAGGGTTTGAAACCCTGGACTTGCACATCATATTGCTATATTGAGGTGACTTGCACGTCGGATAACGGGCGTGGGGTAAAGCACCATTGGGGATTGTGATGTGATTCGTCCCTCTTAATAAAAACATTACTAAATTACTTGGAGTTGAATTGACATCCTGTTAAAGATATTAATTATCATAATTTGGACTGAATGTCATGTTTTGGGCTTCGTGCCGAATATTGAATTCTTCGGGGATTAAAATCATTATTTTTGCAATACTGTGCACATTTCTATCTCAGTCCTAGGTTTAAAAATACTATTTCGCAAACTCAGCCATCTTTTTAAGATTAAAAAACTTAATTGATATTTTACTGACATTTTTGCTGAGAACTGGTATGTGACTGGTGCCCAAGGGGTTTATGTGCATTCATGACTATGCATGGATCGGGTTGCACGCCGCAGCGAGAGTGATATTGATATTGCGCTTGGGCTGTAGGAGCCCCTCCGGAGTCTGAACCCCCCACAATGAACGTCGGGCGCCCAAATGGATCTGACTGTACGCCGCAGCATCATGGTCATGTGCATTTCATTGCATTCATACATTGGTTGTTGTTTGTACTACATGGCATGAAATTTAGCACTCATATATATATATATATATATATATATATATATATATATATATATATATATATATATATATATATATATATATATATATATATATATATATATATATATATATATATATATATATATATATATATATATATATATATATATATATATATATGTGTGTGTGTGTGTGTGTGTGTGTGTGTGTGTGTATGTATTACCTGCCTTGTTGACCAAATATTCTTGTGTAAATTGTTAAAGGAGTGCTGAGATCGAAGGGCTGATTTGTGTGCAGACTTGCACTACTTGATATCATATTAATGTGCTCAACTGCTAATAATGAAAGAAAGAGATATTTTCAAAATAGGCTTTAACTGAGTAAGATATTTTATAAAGGATTTTCATTGAATTAGTGCTGTCTAAAAAGTGTTGTACTGTATTTTATAACATGAGGTAGTGCTCTTACATGGTTTCTTTCTTCTCAACATTATTTACTTTTACTACTGCTGAGTTGGAAGTAATCACTTTACTCACTGCACCATGTGTGTAGATTTAGGTATTTTGGGAGCTTAGCCGAGCTCGTTGCTGTTCGGATTTTTATTGGAGTTATCGAGGTAGCTGCCTAGCTAAATACGTGGTAAAATATCATCCGGACTGGACCAAGTCACAATCCCCAATAGTAAATGACCCTGCGTTCATCATTCAACACGTGTCTCATCTCAACACTGCACCAAGTTGTGCAAAACCGGGGTCTCAAATCCTCAGGACATCATTTAAAATTATTACTTACCTCAAGCCGGCCAAAAGTCTAGCTCGATATGCCCTTTCCTCTCGAATCGATCTCGTCGTGCGTTGAATATGATCAAAACCACAAGGAATACGTCACAATAGGCTAATGAATCATACCCAATAAAAAAGACTCAAAAATATCAAAAATCATGAAGTTGGCAAAACCTGAGCCCCGCACCCACTTCTCAAAAAATTACCAAATTTACATCACCAGATTCTTCATCTTGCCATCAGTGTATACATATCAAGTTTATCAAAATCAGAGCCCATTTGACCTTTCAAATTCCATTTTTAAATCACCAAGTTCCCAAGCCCTAGCTTCACTCTCTTTTGATGAATTTCAACCAATTTTTATGTTAAATTTATCATAATTTCATGTATTCAAGTCCAAGGGACTTACCTCTAATCACACCTAGTCGAAATCCCCCTTCATTTCGTTCAATAGCTCTCCAGCTCGCTTAAAATGGTGGAAATAATATAAGCCTCGCAGAAAAAAATGAATATAAAACCCTTCTGGCATCAGGGGTTTCCGCTTCTGCGGTCCCCATGCCCGCTTCCGTGTAACCGCTTTTGCGGTTATTTTCCGCTTGATCGAAATTTCATTAAAAATCCAACGCCGCTTCTGCGATACAATTTCCGCTTCTACGGAACTTCACCTCCAGGCCAAAATCGCTTCTGCGATCGCTCATCCGCTTCTGCGGACTCGCTTGAGCAGAAAAGGTTCTGCTTCTGCGAAACTACCCTACCAGGCCTTAAACCACTTTTGTGACCCTCCTCACGCTTCTGCGGAACCGCTTCTGCGGTCCATTTCCACATAAGCAAAAATACCAGGTACCAACTGCAATCTGTAATTCCTCAACTCAAATTTCACCCCGTTAGCCATCTGAAATCACTCTGAGGCCCCGGGACCTCAACCAAAGGTACCAACACATCTTAAAACATTATTCAAACTTGCTCCAATCATCAAAACACCTCAACTAACACCAAAATTATCGAATTATATCGGATTCAATCCTAAGTTTCATAAAAACTTATGAAACACGCATTCTGATAAAAAAATTGTCAAAAATACCTCCGAATGATCTGAAATTTTGCACACACATCCAAAATCACCTAAAGAAACTATAGCAACTCTCGAAATTCCATTCCGACCCTCGGGTCAAAATCTTACCTACCAACCGGAATTCGCCAAAATACTAACTTCGTCAATTCAAGCCTAATTCGACATCGGACCTTCAAAATCACTTCCGATCATACTCCTAAGTCACAAATCATCCCCCGAAGCTTACCGAATCAGCGAAAATCACATCCGAGCCATCTAACTCTACAGTCAACATCCGGTTGACTTTTCCAAAATAAGCCTTCCTTAAAGAGACTAAGTGTCTCATTTCCATCTAAAACCAATCAAATTCGGCTCGATCACCTCAAATACCGATAATGAAGCATAGAGAAACATAAGATGAGAAAAAATGGGCAGTAACTCACGTGACGATGGGTCGGGTCGTCACACTTATACTTGGTGCATAGCATAGCGTAAGTATATATAATATATAGTTCAATATATATATATATATGCACGCACGCTTCATAGTACTATTCATCACTTGTATTATAAAAGTATTAACGACTAACATTTATATTAGTTATTTAGTAAATGCAAAAGTAATTTTTTAATTTTGACCAATGTTGACCTATAAAGAACCAACTTGGGTCGCTAAATATACATAAGTTTATATTAGCGACCAAAGTTGGTCGCTAAATTTAAATCCGATTTATTTATCTTTCATATAATATTTAAAATATTAATATTATTGTTAAAAGTTAGAAGTGGGTCCCAGGTTAGCGACCAAAGTTGGTTTCTATTTTACTGAGCGACCACCTTTGGCTGCTAAATTTGAATTATATTTATTTATATTTTATAAATTTTTAGAAATAAAATTATAATTATTAAAATTTATAACTGGGTCCCAAATTAGCGATCAAAGTTGGTCTCTATCTTTTTACTCTTTTTGTAGCGACCAACTTTGGTCGCTAATGTTATATTTTATTTACTTATATTTTATAATTTTTTAATAATATTATAAGTATTAAAATTTTATAAGTGGGTCCCCATTAGCGACCAACGTTGGTCGTTAAGCTGAATAATTCTTTGACGAAGCAAGTCTGACCAGTCCAGTCAACAGTTTAAAAAATTATCGACCAAGTAGCGACCAATGTTGATCGCTAATGTATTTAAAATTATTATTTTATTATTTTCACCAGTTTAGCGACCAACTTTAGTCGTTTTTCTTGACAGAACAACTTTGGTCACTAAACTTTGGTCGCTTTTTACAAGAATTTTAGTAGTGTACACATCTTGTCCTAAAATACTTGAGGAAAAAAGGCAGAATAGCCTAATAAACACTTTTACTTGTCTCACTTTGTCATACCGGTCCTGATACTCTACGAAGTTTTATGTGGATACTCGTAGTTTTAAAATACGTCACTTTAAACTCCTTTGACCGTTGAACAAGCATATGTGGCATATGCATTACTGAGTCAGGTAAGATGCGTGATTGCACGCTCTAAAAAACGAGTAACTATGATGATTCCAATTAGAAAGTAACAAAAAATGAAAAAAATATTCTTACATGAAAATTTTAGTTGTAACTTTACTAAGGTTTCTCGTACAAAGAGAAAGTTTAAGACTCCATTAAAGAAGCTCCAAGCTTGAGTTTAAAATTTCGGATTTGCGAAATTGGATCGGGTTCCTTTGGGTGTCTTAACAAATAATTGGGATACCTTTGGGAGTTAATATCTCAAATTTGAGGCGATTTGGAGAAGATTTAGTCTGGTTTTGAGCCTGATTTCAGCTACATACAAAGATACGTTCGAAATTTTCAAATTTGTAATTTTCATGCGCACTATTTTGTGTCAATTTCAATACACAAAACTTTACTTTCTTGATTTGTTTTTTTTGGATAAAAGGATAATTTCATTACTAGACATTACGTAGGCATTATATCTCTATTAGTAATAGTAGGAATAATATTTAGGTTTCCAAACATTGCTAGTGTATTACATATAGAGCTTGATACTAGTCTAGTAGTAGATACTTTATTTTTGTCTTCTTGGATAACTCTCTTGACTGCGCCTGGAGGTGAGCGCAAAATAGTTGTAGTAGAGGTTAGATGTTGTTGTTTGGAACCTAATTTACACAAAAAGTGTGCCACTTTGTTGCCTTCACGGAAGCTATGCTGGACCACTGGATTCCCCGATCTCTTACAAGTACCTACATTCCAAGATAGTGTTAGTATAGGCACAAAGTTATTATATTCGAGTTGTTTGATAGCGTCCATCGAATCCGTATCAATCTCCAGTGGTGCTAGCCCTTTGTCGTGTGTCATTTTAGACCTGCATGAATTGCTAGTAACTCTCCATAGGTAGAGTTATAGGCATTGATTTTGTTAGCAAATCCTACAATCATGCCCCCTTGACTATTTTTTATTATACCCCCAATGCCCCCAGTGTTATGGTTACCCAAGGAAGCATTTATATTTCATTTGTAGGTGTGGGGTGGTGGTGGTGGGTACCATTTAATGTATAAAGGAATTATATGTATGATGCATTTGTATTTGGATTTGGACGCTAGTAGTTTAAACTCAATGGCTTGTGTGTTAACCATTTGGTAGTTTAAATTTTTGGAGAAGTTGTGGAAGTAGTTATTATTTTTATTTAGCCAGAGATGTCATATTGCAAATGAAAATACATCTTCCCAAATTATGCAGTTGTGAGTAACAATTATTTGGAGGTCTTTAATAGCTAGCAACCAGTGTTTGTTATTGGGGATGATATTAATGTCAATGTCAATGTCCGTATTGTCCCAGAATGTGCGTGCTAGTGTGCACTCAAGGAAGATATGAGCTATAGTTTTCTGTGGCTGAACAAAAATTACTATAAACGCAGACTGAATAACCAGAATGCAAGAGCGGGAGCAAAAGTTATACTTTCTTGATTTGGGTATTTGGTTTTGAAGTCTGATGTTTTTGAATCTTTATTGCACAAATAGCAAAATAGCAATTCTTCTGTTTTGGAGGCTCTTCACCGGCGGCGACATGAAATTGAAAGGCGATTCTTCACGTCCGTTGAGTCATGAAGGATTAATGTTTGAATTTTATTTATATTTTTTAATTTTTGATTTTAATTATTTTTAATCTACCACGTGACATGACATTTAAACCTAGTTATTTTTTACGTGGCAGCCAACGTGGAGGAGATTGTATCACACGCACTACAGCCTCCTGTTATAGGCATTTATTATACACGGTTTGAAGGAGTGTAAGTGTTTAATTGACAAATTATTAAATTTGAAGGCCTGCATGACAAAGTGGCACAATTATAGGTTCCATTTAGGCTTTTCTACAAAAAAAAAAAAAAAAAGCAACTTGCTAATCCACGCGATAAAAATATCTAGATCTACAGCCCTAAATCAAAAATTGACAACAATAGTCCTAGTATGACCTCCAGGTGAGAAGTTCATGGAGGGACGGGTACAGAGGGTCTATTTGGAAACAACCTCTCTATTTCAGGGTAGGGGTAAGGTCTGTGTACACACTACCGTCTCCGACCCCATTAAATAGGATTATACTGAATTATTGTTGCTGTTCTTTCTACATTTTGTTAATCTCCTAATCATCCTGTTAGAACACTCATGAAATTTTTTCTATTTAGAACCATATGCAAAATGGTTGCTGCCTAAATTTATGACACCTTTATCACAATAAGTTTTGAGAGTTAGCTTTAAACTGTTTTATTACTCCAATTATTTTAAAATTAAGCTTACACATCTAGAAAGTATACAAATTACTTAACCACCATTCTTAATTTCCGCCAGCTTTTCAAAACAGAATTGCGATTTGCATCGAGTTGTTTAACGAAAAATTTGTAAAAATGATAAATCACATGCAATATTTATTTCATACATTCAAATTTATTACAAGAAAATAAATTTGCAATGCTACTTTCAAGGAATCGTCATTTAAAAAAAAAAGTTAGGGGTTAAAAAAGTGAAAATGATGTTGTTTCAAGAATTTTCTTATTATCAATGATTCCTTAGCCATGAATATCAATGAAGGGACCATCTAAGTGTCAATGAAAAGGATAGAAAATGTTTCCTCAATGTCCTTTCTTCTTGATTATTTGGAAACTTAATGCTAAAGGATATATAAAGGAACACTTCAGGGGAAAAAAATAAAAAAGATAGCAGGTCAATAATTATGATGCTTTTACATTTGACATCTTTATTTAGGACCACACCAGATTATTTTCATAGGATAATTCACACAATTCTCTTACTTTTTCTTATTTGTTTTATTTAAAGTGTTGATAGCCACTTAAACCCCACATTTTTTTTAGAATATGAGATAGTAGTTCTAGCAGCAAACAATAGTGTTCATCTCAATATACGCACATCTCAACTATTCCATCAGTTACCCGATATCCAATCAAGAATAAGACAACCTTCTAATAAATGTATGTAACTAAATTATTAATATTCATTGGATTAACCACCTTTATAAAAATGAGAAATTGGGAAAGATTTTAATTCAATTCTTCAAGTACCTTGTGAATAGAACATGAGAGAAAAGCAAAAGACAATTACGTAGACAAGACCAACATATTTTAGTAGCCCATATGTAGCTTGATGTTTTATTTGGGCCTGTAGTCCACGGAGTTTAGTATGGTGAAAATAGCACGGGCTAGCCAGTTTTTAAGCTGGTAATTCAAAAATAGTCAGTGTTTGCAAAGTTATTAAAAAATAGCTATTATTTTGGTGCAAACGTAAAGTTCCAGTATAATATTCTGGAGATTGGTGAACCTGTGCAAAAACTTTCAGCATATTATGCTACAACTCCAATACGCAGAAAGTTCCAGCATAATATTGTAGAAATTGGAGCACATGTGTATGAACTTCCAGTATATTATGATGGACCGATATATTATGCTGGAACTCCAGTATATTATGCTGGAATATTTTTCGTACTGTTTCGTTCAAATTTATCTTTACATGAAAAGTATCTAAATTTTGATTACTTTTGAAACTATGGCTATTTTTTAATCACCTCTTGTAAATCTGACTATTTTTTTAATTTCACCCCATCATATTCAAAACTCAAGTCCATTGGGCACTTACAAAAATCTGAACCCATATTCAAGGTTATAACTGCAATACTACAAGGAGAATAACATTACTACATGTTTGAAATTAGAATGTTAAGGCTGCAACAGGAGCTTAAACCATGTATGTCATTCCAACTTGGATGATGTTCATGTGAGGTACCCTCATTGTTGCAACCCCTCCTCTACAATTCCTCCTAAGGAATGCATACAAGTAATTTATGGTTAGTTTCTTGATAAACCACGAGTTTTTCTTCGCCCTCACATCCCCGTGTCCTAGCAAATATGTAAATCCTGATTCAATGGCTTCGTGAAGGGCTGAGAGCTCGTATTCTAAACCAGGATCATCATCGATTGATGCTGTTATTGATGGTTCTGAGGTAGATGTCCCGACCTCTAATCTTTGATCGCGCATTAGTGGCACCTTAAGCTCGTCCACACCAACTTCAGCATTGTCCCTTGGCCTCATCACAGAATTGCTGTCAAGCTCAAGTTGAGACAGTTTGTTTTCTAAAGCAAGATCAAGTGCTTCCTTTCTTAAAAACTTCTCAAGGCTATCAACCAAAAGTTGTTCGAATGAGTGATGATCTTCTTTTCTAACATCTTTATAGCCATATCGAGCTACACAACGAAACATATGATAGTCCTTAGGACAAATCCTTCGAAACAAGAACCGTTCTTCTTGAGGGACAACAGGAACTGGCACATATTTGATGCACACAAACACTATTACAGAATGAATAGCCGGAAGGTCCAATAGAAACTGACTTAAAATAGACGGAATGCCTTGAACCAGCTCATTATATAGTAAACCTATTCCTGGTACTCGTACTGTCCCCAACGAACATCCAAGCTCGTCCATGAAATCCATCGAAATTTTCTGCTTAACTTCACTCTGATATTTTAACACGCTTCCATAGTTCCAGATATACATCACACAGAGGAAGAGAGAGGCGAAAACAAGAGGAAGCCAACCACCTTCCAAGATCTTTGATAAAACAGCAGACATATAAATGAGCTCCATTGTGCCAAATACCAATGGAAACCACAAAGCCAGAAGCAAATTTGTTTGCCATATCAGTAGCATTACAATTGTAACCAAAGTGGTGGTAACGATCATGACACCAACTTCAGCTATGCCTGCAATAGAAAAGAGTCATACTCTCAGCATGAACAAACAAGGAATATATTGTAAAGACTAGAATAAACTAGTATCCTATTAATAACCCAAATATATAGTAAAGAGAGACACTAACCGTATGCGTTGGCTATACTCGTTGTACTCCTAAATGCAGCAACCACGAGCATGCACATTATCATCAAAAACCAATTAATGACTGGAATGTAGATTTGACCCATGTGCTCTTTTGAGGTGTGAATAATCTTCACCCTAGGGAAGCATCCGAGAGCCATGGCTTGCTTAACGCATGAAAATGAAGCGGATATCATGGCCTGGCTTGCAATTATAGCAGCTACAGTTGCTATCCCGAAAACTGGCCAGAAGAGACTATCTGCTTATTCACAAATAAGACTCTTGAGTGTCAATGGAACACTTGTTATAGAACCCATTTAGTACTTAAATAGATAAAAACAGAATGTGGAAAGAGAATATTTAGACATGAACGTTAGCGTGATTATTACTTGGGACTGAATCGTAAAATATTCTGCCAGCTGATTGAGGATGTTGCATAAGAAAAGCAGCTTGGCCTAAGTAGGCCAACAGAAGGCAGGGGAAAACCACGCTTGTGAAGGCAATCTACAACAGTCAACTTGCGTCAGAAATGAAACAGTTGTTGCAGATATTATATTATGGTAAGTCGAAAAGAGTGAAGGGACAAAGAAAACACCTGTATAGACTTCACAGAAAAATGACCTAAATCCGCAAACATCGCTTCTGCTCCTGCATATTTAAAATAGTGTCAAAACTATGTCCTCTAATCAGATGTATACTGGAACTCTATAGAAAAGGAGCTTCTAGGCAATCTGCTGTAAAATTTACTGATATCCCAATCCACATATTTCCATTAGGTATACATATACACATTGGCAGATGCATCCATTACTTGGATCTCTAAGTATGCCAAATTCTTTTTTAACTTTCGAGCAAATGAACAATAACTTTGCGCACCTGTGATGCATAATACACAGCCACCAAGAGCGGACCATCCCTTGCTCGAGTTCTTCTTGAAGAATAGATAGATATATGCTGGATTGACAGCCCTTATAACTGTTACGTCATACTTCAGCAGATTGTAAATTCCTATAGACCCCAGACTGAAGAACCACAATGCAAGGGCGGGTGCAAAAGTGAAACCAACTTTACTTGACCCAAATCTCTGTATGCTGAATAACGCGCCAAGGATGATAATTGAAATTATGACAAGAACATCTACATGCAATATCAATTACGTTAATCGTTTCAATAAAGCAAAATTATCTGAGTTCCTTAGAAGTAGCCAAATGCAGTTTTTTTAAACATAGAAGCAAAATCACCTGTATTAAATCCTGGTACCCTACCCTCCAGTCCACTAACAGCAGACATAACTGCCCAAAAAGAAAAAGATTTACAACCATACTGTATATAATTTCTATTCATACGACACAAAAGTACATACTGCAATCCATTTCAAGATGATGAAACTAAGACAAAGTACCTGATATTGCTGGAGTCAAGATACCATCCCCTATTATCATTGACGTTCCCATCAAAACCAACAGCAAGAGAAGCGTTTTCAGCAGCGATTTACGTTCCAATATCTCCTTTATGTACACAGCCCTTTCTAGCTCAGGAGTGGGCAATTTGAGCTTAAAACTTGAGATACATTCATCAGCAGGCGTACGATTCGGAAGAAGATTGACATTTGCATATCTGCAGATCAAAGAATACAGTGCAAATGTTCCTCCTGCCATGTATTAAAAAAAAAAACATTATGTACTAGAATCTCAGCATATGACAAGTTGAGAACAAAAGATAAACTTTTGGTAATTGCCCATATATATACCTTCTCCATTGTCATTGGCCTTAAGCACTATGAATACATACTTCACTAGAGGAATGAGAGCGATTGTGTAAAACACAATTGACAATGCCCCTAAGACATCTACTTCTGAAGTAATGTGGACTTTGCTGAATACATCTGAGAAAACATATAAAGGGCTTGTTCCCATGTCACCATATACCACACCAAGTGTTTGAAATGCTAGAGCAAGAGTAGCCAAAAGTGGCACATCCTGTTTTGTACAAGTGAAAGAAATTAGTCAAGAATGTAATCAACAGGTACAATATTCAAAACATGCATTTGCATGGCAGCAACATTATAGTCTATCTAGGATCCTTTTCATGACAAGTGGTTTATTAAGGAATTCTGAAGTAGTTCTGTTATAAGATGTTGAGAAAAGAGGTGTAAAGTGTAATTAGTGGTTAGTTTATTTAATTAGTTAGTTTGTTAGAAAGTTAATTGTGATTAGTTAGTTAGTTACACGTGTATATGTATACACTTACACATATAATAAAGCACAGTGCATGTGAATAACAGACATCACTGTTACATTCATTTTCTCCCTTCTTCTCTGTAACTTCTCTCTTCCTCATTTCTTCTTCGTCTTCTTCTGTCTCCTCTTCTATCATTCAATCTATGGCTTCCACAAACTTCAGCATGGTATCAGAGCCATGAGCTCAAAATTGAAGCTCAGAAGTTCGATCCTTATCTTCTCCTTCAAAAATTCTGTTATTTCATTGTTTCTTCATATCGGATTTGATCAACAATGGCGGTTGATGATTCTACGAATGAAAACCCTAACACTACTATTGAGAATACTACACATGCAAATACCTCA
>JASVEL010012875.1:0-61047 GCA_032618575.1 Nicotiana noctiflora | reverse complement strand
CATGCATCATCGGAGGATGAATTTGAATAAGGGATGAATGTGGCAGTTACTCATCCATTATACTTAGCTCCTGGTGATACGAGTGGGATTTCCTTGATTTCATTTCAGCTGACAGGTACTGATAATTACTCCTTATGGCATAGATCTATGCGAATTGCGCTGCTAGGTCGAAATAAACTTGGGATTGTTGATGGCAAGTGGCCTAAGGAGCGATTTCGTGAAAAATACTGGTATCAATGGGAGAGGTGCAATGCGATTGTGTTGTCATGGCTAATGAATTCTGTAGCCTCAACATTAATCAGTGGAATTGCCTATGCAACCAGTGCACAGGTAGTGTGGATGGATCTGCAGGAACGTTTTGACAAGGTTAATGACACTCGTTGCTATAATTTGCACAAAGAAATTGCCACACTAAGCCAAGGTACAACTTCTATTTCTGTTTACTACTCAAAGCTCAAGGATCTTTGGGATGAAACTGAATCTGTAGTACCTACTCCTGGTTGTGATTATGCTAAAACAAAGGAATTTATTGTACATCTACGAAAATAGAAGGTATATCAGTTTTTAATGGGTCTAAATGATTCTTATTCCCAAGCACACAGTCAAATTCTTATGATGAAACCATTACCATTAATAAATCAAGCCTATGCTATGCTCATGAGTGATGAGAGCCAAAGATCAGTTGCTGCTAATGCTGGTCTTTTAGGATCTGCTCCTAATGTAAACACAAATGCTTATGATTCAACTGCTTTGTACGGTGGTAAACCTAGTTTCAATACTAAGTTTAGAAAAAATCATAATGTTTACTGTGACTTCTGTAAAATGAGAGGTCATAGCAAAGAAAATTGCTACAAAATAGTAGGGTATCCTCAAGATTACAAGACCAAAAGGAAAGGGGGAGCTGGTGCCTATAATGCTATGGTAGAGTCTAGTCATGGAGTACCTTTGTACACAAATTATATTTCTCAGAAAAGAGGAATACAACAGATACCTGTGTAACCCAAGTTTCAGAAGCTTTACAGGGGAAAGGAATCTCAAGCACTAAAATTCAGGAAGGCACTTCTGTTACTCAATCACAAGGATCAGCAGTTATAGCTTCACAAGGTAGTGGTTTTCCATTTACCAAGGAGCAATATGATCAGATAATGCAGATCTTAAACAATGGTCCAACTCATCCTACTCAAGCAACTGCTGCAGGTATTGATACTGCTCTTTTAGCATCTACTAACTCACAAGATCAAGAGTGGATCATTGATACAGGAGCCACAAATCATATGGTGTCAAATGTAAATCTACTAACCAAATCCTCTCTAATTACACATGTTAAGCCTAGAAGAGTACTACTACCTAATGGAGATGTCACTTAAGTTACTCAAATTGGTGATAGTTGTATCTCAAATAACAACACAATTAAGGAAGTTCTTTATGTTCCTCAATTCAAGTTCAACTTATTGTCAGTCTCCAAGGTGACCAGAGATCTAAGATGCTTTGCTTCCTTTTATCCTGATTTCTGTGTATTTCAGGATCTCTTCAGTGGAAAGGTGAGGGAGATTGGTAGAGAAAGAGAAGGCTTATATTTTCTGCAGAGACATGGGGCTAAAAGACTCACCGCAGTTGCTCTAGTTGCAGCTGGTATAACATCCAGGACTACAGATAGCAGGTTATGGCATAAAAGGCTAGGTCATATCTCTAGTATGGCTCTCAAAAGATTATTTCCTACTAAACTAGCTAGTATTACTGATACTATCAATAAATGCACTATATGTCCATGTGCCAAACAAACTAGGCTGCCCTTTCCTACTAGTTGTAGTAAGAGTACTGATGCATTTGATCTCATACATGCAGATGTGTGGGGTCCTTACAAGTATGTAACATTTGATGGGAATAAGTACTTCTTAACCATTGTTGATGATTTTACCAAAATGACTTGGCTATTTCTTCTGAAATTAAAGTCTGATGTTTATGTTGTTCTCACTCAATTCATTGTATTAGTACAAACTGAGTTTCACAAAACATTAAAGGTAATCAGATCTGATAATGGATCTGAATTTTTGAATTCTGTATACAACACCTTATTTCAGAAACATGGTATTATTCATCAGAAGACATGTGTTTACACCCCTCAGCAAAATGGAGTTGCTGAAAGGAAACACAGACATATTCTGGAGGTCACTAGAGCTCTAAGATTTCAAGCCAATATTCCTATTAAGTACTGGGGTCACTATGTTATTGCAACAGCTTATATCATTAACAGAATGCCATCTTCTGTAATCAATGGTGTGTCTCCTTATGAGTTGTTATATGGCAGAGCACCTAGTCTTGATCATTTGAGAATTCTTGGTTGTTTGACTTATGCCAATCAAGTTCAAGAAGCAGACAAACTCCTTCCTAGAGCCAAACCTACTATTCTTATGGGATTCTCTGACACTCAGAGGGGGTACATTTTGCTTGATTTGGAGACTCATTGTTTTATTGTTAACGGGGATGTATCATTCAGGGAAGATGTTTTTCCTTTCAAGGAATCTTCTGCATCTACTTCACCTATATTTCTACCTCCTGCTCTTCCTAATGAAGTCTCTGAGCTCAGTGTTTTACCTACTGAAGTTTCTGAGCCCAGTGGTATCTCTTCACCTTCTTCTTATGATGGTTCTGATCATGTCACTCACAATTCAGCACAGACACATGATTGTCCTGTGCAAGATCATTTTCCTGTACAAAACCAGTCATCATCTAATTTGTCTCTTCAAGGACATGATTGTCCTGGTCTAAGAAGGTCATCAAGACCTGGACAGGATCCTATTTGGATGAAGGATTTTGTGTCTTTACCAGGACATAAGAATGTTCCTTATTCTATCTCCAACTATGGCACATATGATGATTTGTCTCCTGTCTATCAGGCTTATCTAGCTGCTTTCTCTACTATAGTGGAACATTCTTCTTTTGAAGAAGCTGCTAAGGATCCTAGATAGGTGGATGCTATGCAGGCTGAAATTGCTGCTTTGGAGTCTAACCATACATGGGATGTGGTTCCTTTGCCTGCTGGAAAAATTCATATTGGATGCAAATGGATATACAAGGTGAAGTACAAGGCCTCAGGTGAGGTAGAGAGATTTAAGGCTAGACTAGTTGCAAGGGGTACAGTCAACAAGAGGGCATTAATTATCAAGAGACATTCAGTCCTGTGGTTAAAATGGTTATAGTTAGATTTGTACTTGCAGTAGCTGCTTCTGAACATTGGCACATTCAACAGATGGATGTGTACAATACTTTTCTACAGGGAGACTTAACTGATGAAATTTATATGATTCTGACTCAAGGCTTTCAGAGTCAGGGGGAGAGTAGGACAACATGTAGACTCTTGAAATCCTTGTATGGACTCAAACAGGCACCAAGACAGTGGAATGCCAAGTTGTCTGAAGCTCTTGTACACTTAGGCTTCATACAGAGCCAACATGATCATTCTTTGTTTGTCAAAGGAACAAGAAAATCCATTATTATCATCCTTGTCTATGTGGATGATATGCTTTTGACTGGACCTGATTTGGCACTTATAAATGAAGTCAAAACTCAATTACAACTAACTTTCAAAATAAAAGACTTAGGAGAGTTGAGATATTTTCTTGGCATTGAATTTGCCATGTCTCAACAAGGTATTCTAATGCATCAAAGAAAATATACACTAGAGCTCATTTCTGAGCTAGGACTGGGAGCTGTAAGACCTACTACTACACATATTGAATCTAATATCAAGCTTACTACTAAAGAGTATGATGAGCGTATTGGTGAGCTGGAAGGTACAACAGATGAACTCTTATCAGACCCTAGTAAATATCAAAGGTTACTAGGTAAACTACTCTACTTGACAGTCACACGACCAGATATAGCTTATAGTGTTCGGACATTGAGTCAGTTTATGCAGAAGCCTAAGAGGTCTCACGTGGAAGCTGCACAAAGAGTAGTTAAGTATGTAAAAGGGCAACCTGGACAAGGTATACTGCTATCTAGTAGGAAGATAAACACTATCACAGCATATTGTGATGCTGATTGGGCTGCTTGCCGTCTCACAAGGAAATCTGTTACTGGTTTCTTTATCAAGTATGGTGAATCCTTAGTGTTCTGGAAGTCAAAGAAGCAAAGCACTATTTCCAGAAGTTTAGGTGAATCAGAATACAGAAGTATTGCTTCAACAGTAGCAGAGTTAGTTTGGGTACTTGGAATGTTCAAGGATATTGGAATAGATGTTGAGTCTCCAGTAACTATACTCATAGACAGTAAAGCATCAATTCAAATAGTTGCAAATCCAGTATTTCACGAACGCACGAAACACATTGAAATCGATTGTCATTTCATAAGGGAGAAGATACATAATGGACTAGTAAGGACTGAATATGTGGCAACTAAAGAACAACTAGCTGATATACTAACCAAGGGATTAACCAAAGTTCAACATGAGTACTTGATGTCCAAGCTAGGGGTACTTGACATATTTGCACCACCTAGCTTGAGGGGGAGTGTTGAGAAAAGAGGTGTAAAGGGTAATTAGTGGTTAGTTTATTTAATTAGTTAGTTTGTTAGAAAGTTAATTATGATTAGTTAGTTAGTTACACGCGACGTGTATATGTATACACTTACACATGTAATAAAGCACAGTGCATGTGAATAACAGGGATCACTATTACATTCATTTTCTCCCTTCTTCTCTGTAACTTCTTCCTTCCTCATTTCTTCTTCGTCTTCTTCTGTCTTCTCTTCTATCATTCAATCTATGGCTTCCACAAACTTCAGCATAAGATCATCTTTTTTGTATATATTTTTTAGATTAGTGTAATTTCCTAATATATTCCTTCCAAATTAATGGACAGCAATTTGTTGCAGCAAATCTCAGACTTGAAAAATTTGGTAATGACTTGTCATAAGGTAGCTTAGTGGTCAATGAAGTGGGTGAAGAATCTATGGTCTCCGGTTCAAATTCCAGCGAAGACAAACACATTAGGTACTTTCTTCACATTTGTCCGAGCCTTGGTGGATAAAGTACTTGGTATCTGTTGTTGCTTAGAAGCAACATGTATCTCGTCGAAATAGTCGAGATGCACGCAAGCTGGCTAGACACAAATATAAAAAAGGTAGCTTACTCATTCTCCAAAAGCATTTGCTACATTTTCTTGGTCCACGGTGCTCTCAATAAGAAAAGCTTATTTAACTTATTTAATCAAACAGACCCATAAGCTAATGAAACACAACAGGAAAGGCAAAAAGGTCATAAGACACTCAACTTTTAAAGAAACCATATCATCACAGAATCTCAGAGATGCCATTGAAAAAAAAGTTTAACTTCTATATATTAATAATGTAAGATAAATTTTAAACTATTCAGATATTTAAATGATAATTACTGTTCATAAAAGTGGTATTAGTAACCTGGAAAATAAGGATTATTCTGTAAAAATCTGTGTATTGTCCGAACATAAAAGTTAAATCTTGTAAAATTACCTGTTTGTGTTGGCTACCATGAGCTCCTTTAATCTGCATAGATTCAACATCTAAAGAATCCACTCTTTTTGGTTTCTTAAGCCTTCTCCTAACAGATCCATAATTACTTTCTCTAATCTCCTCATTATTATCAACCACTAAATCTTGATCAACTAATTCATTACCATCAACCCACCTCAATGATCCAGTACTTCCTCCAGTACTACCGTTTCTCCTCAATAATCCCTCTGTTACACTGCTTTCCTCAATCTCTTCTTTACTCATTCTGTCACCTCTTCAAGAAAAAAATAATTCTTCACTACAAGACTAAATATATAGTATTAATTAGTACACCATTTTTGCTTCAATCATTTTCTGACAAAAGTTTTTTTTTTTTAACTATAGTGTAACTACGTACAACATTATCAGTTCAATCATTTTCTGACAAAGGTTGTTCTTATTGGTTGAGGTGTTGGGTTCTGATTTTCCTCAATACAATAATTTTATTTCCTAATAAATCTAGTACGTGTAACACGGGATGTTTTGTTAGAATTAGTAAATAACATTCCTTGGGAGCCTAAAACGTGTCATGTAATAGTAACAGAACAACGGATTCGCCGAATAATGTTGACAGTTTCTATCAGCATGAAAAAACTGAATTGGTTTTATCTTCTTTTGTTTTCTTTCCTTTCAATTATTAGATAAAATGCATTATTTGTTAGATGTTGACTCAGTAGAACAAAATAAAATAAAATCTCGTGACAATGGAAATAGGCTCTAATATCCCTGGAGCTCAAAATGACCGAGGGCGGCACCTTAAAATTAGGCCTTATACTTTATATATATATATACAAAAAAAGAATCTTGTTATTTTTTTCATACTTATTGTTTATAGTATATATATTATTAAATAACATAAAGTCTTTAATTTCACATAATAATATTATTATCTATATTAGAAAATAATAATTTAAATAAATGAGATGTTAGACATATATTTAAAATATGTTACCTTTAATATTGTTATAAAAAAATGTATTTACTAATGAAGATTTAAGTAGTTTAATTCAAAGTTTTACAATATTTTATTATTAAAGAGTAGACACCTTTCTTTTTTCTTTTTTTTTTTTATAATTTTTTTGTACTTTTTTCTTTCTACAAGTATTAATATTGTCTAATTTGAAATAAATTTTAATTCATTATTGAAAATTTTGGGGGACCTAAATCAAGGCTTTACTAGTCTCCAATCAGAGCCATTTGTCCACACCTGATATTCTCGATCAAATTTATTGAGTCTCATTTAAGATAAGACAATAATGCCAAGAACATTAAAGGTAGTGAGTGTGTCATTCATTTACCAAATGTGAATAAAGTTGGTTGAGCAGTACGTTCATGATGGGGTTATAGTCTATAAATAATTGTTGACCGTCAATGAGGGGCGGCTCAACACAAATGGTGGCGTAAAACCAAAATATATTAAAAAGACCCCGAAACACCTTTTACGAAATCCATATTATATTGAGATACAAAAAAAAACTACATGACTTTGATATAACGGTGAGAGTGCAACTCATGTTATATGAGTTAGTCGCACATCATATGGTATTGAATTGATTTTCCCCTAAATGAAAATGGTAAAGGGTGAACTCATTGTCCGTCGTGTTTTGAATCTTGCGATATTTGTCTTGGGAATTTCTTAGTTAAAAAAGATGAAACACAAAAGAACTTGCTCTCTAGTGTGTGGATCAATAAAATGTGACAAAAAAGAATAGTTAAATTAGAGAATTTGAGTTGCAATTAAAAAGTAAAATCGTGAGAACCATGAAAAAAGACTATACATAAAGGAAGAAAATAAAATTGGTGAGAAGATAAATATATTATTTAATTTAGTGAAAATATTTATCCAATTAACTCACTCAATTTTACATCTACCAAATATTAAAAGTTATTAAATTTAAAACATTTTATTAATAATTATATAAATATAAAATTATGAAGTATATATTATATAATAATATAGTAGTGCTTCTTATTTTTGGGGCCTTAATTATGTGGGGGCCTAAGGCAAGGGCTTCACTTGCCTTACCCCAGAGCCGCCCTTGAAAATGACCGATCGGTTGTTCCCTATTTAATCATACGTTCATTCTTGAACATGCGAAGAGTCGTCCGCAAGCACGCACATACCTGTGCCACCTCAACACATATGAGCTCAACCCCGACTGAAGATTCTTCATGCTACTTTAGGCCACAAGCCTTTAAACCAAATTCCAATATTCGAAATTTCCTTTAAGGTGCGATTCTTGCATACATATCCTATATCAACCTTAACAAGTTGTACCAAAGCATAATCATAAACCCGAGTTGTAACCACACAATGTACCACATAGTTCATATGCCTATAGTAATATCTTCCAACCACAATAGATATAATTTTTGAACCCTCATAACGCATCAAAATTCTTTTCCAAACCTCGCAATAATGAAACAATGAAAGATATATGTAAAAACTCATAACCACCCGTCAGACCAACAAATTATGGAGCTATTCCGCTCAACAAGAATCATTGTCGCATTCTGAACTAATTAGCGACATTCTCCCTCCAAACATACATTATACAAATCCAATTGTACTGATTCCATGTCAAATAACCTCATTTGATCCAGTACAATATGCTCGGTCAACAAGCCACATCAACCACCATCTAAAATCTCATACGATACCATCCATGAGCCGACAAGCCACATCTCGAATATGACCGATAAGGAAAGAAAATCATAGTAATAGAACTATCCAACAAGCGTAACAGATATAACAATCAACCAAAATTCTATAAATCTATCTCACAAATGGGGAGCAAAAAACATAAAATAAGTACAAGAAATCGTACCCAACACTTACTGTTGCGGCATACAATTCGATCTACACATGATATCGTTGCGGGATGAAACCGACCTGAACATTATACTTGTGGCAGCGTGCTGCCCAATGCGCACATAATATTTTGCATGGGAATATCCATCGAGCCAAGATGATTATACTCACTAGACACACGTGTATTAACAACAAGCATGCCACGTGCACAAGCATAATCCTAGGGAGATAGATAGCATTAACAAATAGGCCAAGCACGATTAAGGTGCAAAAAAAAACAAAGTAACATATTGAGAGCCGTCTCGCTCATATAACGCCATAACCTACACATGACCATAATATGCAGGTGAATATTCAAGCCGCCTCACAACTCACATATCATGAAAAAACAAGAAATAGATGATGATAGGAATAACATCCACCATGGCCAAAGACTCATCCATATGCAAGTGTTGTGCTCAATAAACATATATGATATGGTGTAGAATATACATTCATATTAGGCATACCAAAGGACCTCTAAATCCATTCTAATCATCTCAAAATAGGTCAATAGCCTTCCAAAGTCTACACACAATCAATGACGCTTACAATCAACTATCAAATCCTGAACAAACTTCCATAGTCCGCAACCAGAGGAATGATCCGTTTCTCAGAAATAAACTCTCCTTACTTGACTCCCACCTAAATAACTGACACATCACACCTACACAATCATCCCATGGGAGATACTTTCATAATATTTCCACATTAAGTAACAAAATTGAAACATCACTAGCTACCAACCATGTTATTCCTATAGTGCTAGTCAAGCATCTGCAAATCAATGTATAATTCCTCACCTACAAAACACACAATTCTCAGGCGGTACTAAAATAGTGCTAGCATACTCTGAACATCAAAAATCTCCCATGATGGCTTTAGATCGTGAAATCCTTGTCAAAATTAACCGCAACCATGACTCTTCAATCCCAATTTCGCATAGTTTACGGCATCTCTCATACTATCATGCGAGAGTACGGGAATCCAATCATCAATCCAAAATCACCAATAGAATAAGCACTTCATCGGTTAGAAACCTCTTTCACTTAACTCTTTTCATGAGAAAAATTGCAACACGCAACCGACTTTCCATAACCCAAAAAAACACAAACTTCAACTCATGGTCAAAATTCTAAAAAATGCTTCGGGACCTATCTGCACATAACTGAGCCATCAAAACTGAATCTTCTAAATCATTCGAATCACGTAGATTATGAAGCTAATAATTTCTTGCCATAAAAATGGTATAGCCTTAACATAACGAAGGAGCCAATCATTTTCCTTACCATGTTGATCCACGCAACAACTAAACTGACCCAACTTCTTCAGATTTCTGCTTGATTTAATTTCAAAATAACATCTTTCTTTCCCAGCATATAATGGATCTCAATCAACACTCATCCTGAGTGAACCCTAAATCACAAGTCCACATCGTCTTAATACTCACAAGCCATTTTATACCCTCTCATTCACTCAATAGCACCTCCGAGTGATACGCTCGTTCAGAAGAGACTTCTAAGAATGCGAAGTTGTTTCTTCTATCTTTCTAACACTCAGGGTGTGTTTGGTATGAAGGAAAATATTTTTCATGGAAAATTTTTTCCTAGAAAATATTTTCATGGAAAATGAGTGGTTTTATCACTTATTTTCTCTTGTTTGGTTGGTAAGTGGAAAACATTTTCAGGAAAATATTTTCTATTGTTTGGTTAGAGAGTAGAAAATAGTTTATTTTAGAAAAATATTTTTTATGCAACTCTCCTCACCCCTCCCCTCCCAGACACAATCTAAAGGAACTAGTGGTGATGCTTTACTTTTTAATGCGAAAATCGCATATTTTCGAACCCGTAAACTTTATAATTTTTGGACTCGTAAACTTCCAAACACATAAACCTCCAAACTCATAATTTTGGAACTTGTAAAATTTTGAGTCTTTAAATCGATAAATAATAAAATTAAAAACTGAAAAATATATTTTAATTTTAGGGGGGTTAGAGGGTGGGAGCGGGGCTGGGGGGCAGTAAAACGAAAAAAAAATAGAAATTTGAAATTTCAAAAAAAAAAATCGGTGGGTGGTGGTGGAGGGGTAGTAGGGTGGATGGAAAAACTAAAATTTAAAAAAAAAATTTGGAGAGGGGATGTGGTGGATTGGTGAGGGTGATAAAGGTTGAGAAGGAGCTTTGGAAAAAATTTTCCCTTCTTTTGATAAGGAAAATATTTTCCTCCAATTGGAGGAAAATGAACTGATAAGGAAAATATTTTCCAAAAATATTTAAGCCAACCAAATATGGGAAAATTGGAAAACATTTTCCAGAAAATGTTTTCCTTCATACCAAACACACCCTCAGTCGTAGAACCAATAATGATGTAGAAACAATCTAAGTCTCTACCACAAAAAAACACAAATTCAAAATATTTTGCTATAAAAAAAATCTAAAAATCCTTAGGTACCATACCTTGAATCTTGAACCGAATAAAATCATCCTTGAGAGTCACCCACTCTAGTCTAGTCCTGAATACATAGCAAAACAAGCCGAATGACTAGTGTTTAGTTAACATGGATACCCCAAAAAGAAGCAACCAAATAAATCATTTCCCTTGCAAAACCCATTTAAAAGGAGTACCAAGTCTGTATCATTCTACAACCTCCCTAATTAATTGGTGAAATATAACACATATCCACCACATTCCTTGCTCAAGTTACCCTTATGACCTCTTCGTCGATTTATAACTAATCCATAAACTTAGTGAAACCTAGACACTACAAAAACACATGACCATGAGGCCCAATCATTAAGGATAGTCCTCTCACTAGGCTCTAAGTCACAATCACATAGCACAATAAGCTAAAATGACTCATCCTCCTTTGTTACCCCAATCTCGCAATGTTACTCAGCAAAATTTCTCTTAAGATAATGTTTCACTAATCATAACACATCCCAAATTATCATCCACAAATACACACTCAACCTCATGACAATCGCACCATCTTCTTCAACCAATCCAATTTCACATCGTAGTACATGTTTCTCGTTGGATGAAAGGTAAAACTCATCATATGAAACTTATAAAAAATCATGCAACCCCTATCCTTTAATAGGAGATATCCCACCATGACATGGTTATAACCACTATAAAATCAGTTAATCATCCTGAGTCCACACCCATCCACTAGCTGTAAGAGTCTGTTCATTCTATTAACATCAACTTGAGGTCCAATAATACGTTTAGAACACTAAGTTATATTGCATCCCAAAATGATAATCAAGCATTCACATTCCAAGAAAACCCTTTTCATTATATTCGAACTTCCTAAGTATAGAAGCCACCATCTTAAATGAAATACATAAATTTAGTCATTGTCCACATGAACCAAATCACACTAAACTTTCTCAAAGCATATGGCTATCCTACAACAAACCCATACGATAGGTCCCATTCTGGTTTAGTCGTCTTCGAAAGCAAACGACTCGATCTCTATTGCTCATACATGACATGCTAATAATTCAACCTCCACGACATATATCCCACCATGTCATTTCTCATCCTCCACCACCAATAATGCCGCCCCAAACACGATCCATCTCTGTAGTACTTAAATTAAAAGAATGCCATTATTCTAAGCCTCAGCAAGGATCATCTCACTCGAGCCATCAATCACTAGAACCATTAGTTCGACCCTGAAGTTGAAACACACTATTATCTCTGATAACCGCTTTTTAAGCACCACTTTGCAATATTGTATCCCCAAGGACAAAAAAAAATAAAGACCACCATAATAATGAGACTTATTGCACTCAAATAATGATGAAAGCACATTAATACAAGAAAGAACTTTACCAAATTTGAAAATACCCAATCTCTCAACTTTGTCGACCAAAGCATGAACATCCATAGCCCAAATGCCTCTCCTACACTATAATCCCAAACCCCCAATCATAAATCGAATAATCCTCCTCATGTATCATTTATTACCCCAAAACATAAGTAAACACTCTGTCATTTACACCAACACTACGTGATAACAATGCGAGAATCATCACAATACACCATGTATAGCCTTGAACCTATATGCAATACCAACAATGGATGAAATGGCTGAACATCCCTCCACACGGAGACGATAGTAGTCTGCCCTCCTATTGCAGTGAAAAATATCCCGCACCACATTTGTAGCATCACCATAACTCATTGATGGCCAACTGATTCGAATTGCCAGCATCGCATACGAATGAGTTGAAAAGGAACTAAAGCCATACGCTTCAACCAAAATCAAGTTGAAGGATATGGAATCAAGAGATGAAGCTCTCCTAATAGTCTGGTGGCTCTCAAAGACAAGTACAAATATCTCTATACCTATCCTCAAGCTTTACTAGAGTTGCTCATGACTTGTGAGGCCTAAGTGAACCTAGTGCTCCAATACCAAGTTGTCATGATACAAATCCCACCATAGGTGGTGATGGTGCCCAGCGTTGCCATTAGGCAAGCCAATAATTTATCGACATGATAATCGGTAGTTCAGAATACATTCTAAATAATAGTGAAATAATTAAGCAAAATTTCTCTATTTTTGTAGAAAATAGTAACATTATCTTCAAGATTAGAATATGATCAAAATATAATAACGAATGTCGTAGAAGAAATACATCCAAGAATAGTAGTCTAAATCCCCAAAATCAGATATCACAAGTCCATGAACATGTACTAGAATGTACAATACTACCACAACAACTCTGTGGAATAGAAAATAGACAGAATATACTAAATGAATAAGACGAGGACTCTGTGTTTTGTAGATCATAACATGGAATGCAACTCACCATAAGTCTGCTTAGTATCTGCGGTGACGCACCTAGATGACCACCTCTCATTACTTATACATGTAGTGCATAAGTGTAGTTTGAGTACGTAAAGCAACGCATACCTAGTAAGTGTCTAACCTAACCTCGAAACAAGTGACAAGGAGTCCATATCGACACCCACTAGTTGTCCAATAATCAAAGTACAATAAAAATAGGCAGGTATGAAACATATCAAGTAAAACCAATAAAAACAAATAAATGTGCATAACACGATCCTTAATAGAAAAGTTGATAAAAATCCTCAAATACTGCATACTACCTCGAATGGGATATGTATTTGATCAATAACAAATAAAATTCCAAATCTGTACGCTGACTATCTATAGAATATTAAGCATTATTTTGCTGAGGTCATAAGGTCCAATCTATAAAATATTGTACACTGTCAAGGTTGTATATCGCGATCCATGGATGCATCTCATAATATTTTCGAGGAGAATGTCCCGATCCAAATGGCACTGCTAAGGCATTCAACCATATCCCATAAGAATAGTGAAACATGGCAGGTCACTAGTCTAACTCATGAATATATGAGTGATTTATGAAATTCCGAAAACTTTTGGACGAATACGTACAACGAGGAAGAAATACATGAAGAGAAAGTATAATTTATGCGACTAATCAAGTAGCACATCAATTATCTGAAATAGTAAAGTTTGATACTTCACATATGTCTAGTCTCAAACTAAAAGATAAATTGAAGTATTTAAACAGGAAAGAATAACTCAAGTAGCACAATTAAAACATGGTGTTAGTCTAAGCCTATTGGGACCTAATCAAGATTATAGCACACACACGGATACTCGTCACCTCATGTGCATATTTTCCATGACATGTAATACATAACAAATATAGAACATGTAGGGTAAATTCCCTCTTACAATATTGGACAAGAGACTTACCTCACTCTGAAATCTGATTACTGAATCCAACTCCCCTCTAAAACCTCAAAATAATGCCAACAATCTAAAACTAATCAAAGAACATGCAAACCAATCAAAATATACTCAAAGACTCATAAGTTAATCAATTAAGAACAATTCCCAATTCCAAAAGAAATGTCAACAAAGTCAACCCTCGGGCTCATGTACCCCGATTCCAAAAATTCTTGAAGACAAATATTAGCCATAGCACAGTAAATATATAACTTATTCCGAATTACATGTCCAATTTCGTGGTTAAAATAAAAAACTATCATTTCTAGGTTTTATTCCAAAATCCCACAATTTCAACCAAATTCCATATTAAAATACATATATAACCCATGTATTTAGCTCACAATGGGTAGATTCACTTATCTTTTGATAGATAATGAAAATGGCCCTTCAAAATCGTCCCAATATTGTACCCAATGAGATAATTGTGACGACCCAGCCCGTCGTCACGGGAATTATCACCCCGTTATGTTGTAATTACATGTTTTATGCTTTTATATCAGTGCTAGAGTCTATCGGGTGAGTTAGGAGTGAATTGGATTGAAAATGAGGCATATAGCCTTTTTGAGGGAAACTTAAATATGGAAAGTCAACCCAGAGTTGACTATTTAGTTAAAGGGCTCGGAATCAGATTTTGATGATTCGGGTAGTTCCAGGAGGTGATTTGTGAGTTAGCAGAGCGATCGGAATTGAATTTGGAGGTCCGGTGTAGAAATAGGCTTGAATTGGCTAAGGTTGAATTTTGGCGAAATTCGATCGATAGGTGAGATTTTGATCCGGGGGTCGGAATGGAATTTCGACAATTCCTGTAGCTTCATTATGTGATTTTGGATATGTTCGCAAAACATAAGGTCATTCAAACGTCGTTTGGTCGGGTTTTTGATCGAATGTTAGTTTCGAAAGTTTTGAAGAAACTTAGGCTTGAATCCGTGTGTAAATGGGTGATTTTGATGTTTAGGATGGTGTTTTTATGATTGGAACAAGTCTGTATCGTATTTTGGAGTATGTTGGTGGTTTTTGTTGGGGTCCCGGGGGCCTCGGGATGAATTCGGGGGTCCAAACGGACCAAATTGTGCCAAAGGCACTGCTGTTTCTGCTGCAATAAGTGCAGAGAATTTTTGTGCTACGCGATCGCGAAGCCTTGAATGTGATCGCGTAAGAGGAGAATTGGGAGTTCTGCAATCGCGTGGGAGAGTATGCGATCGCGTAAGGTTATGACGGGATGCATCGCGATCGCGATGTCTTGTGTGCGATCGCGTAGGTCTGGGATTTAAAGCAGTGCGATCGCGGGTGGATTCACGCGATCGCGTAGTGTTGAGGCATGAAGCAGTGCGATCGCGTAGGGTATGTCGCTATCGCGTAGAGTAATTTTGGAGCATGGTGAATTTGTTCATCGCGATCGCGAGCCTGGGGCTGCGATCGCAGAGGGTCGCCTGGCAGTCAGTGAATTAATATAACAGAACAGTCCAGTCGCGAACCCCATACCCAAAACCTCCATTTTTGAGCTCCAAGAGAAGGTATTGACGGGAGATTGCTGAGAAATCATCGGGGTTTCGTCGGAGGTAAGTTTTGTGGCTTAATTACATCGTTTTAACATGAAATCCTTGGTTAATTTCCTGTAAATGGAAGATTAAAGGTGGGTTTGAGCCCCTAGGCCAAAAATTTAAGAAAACACTGATTTGAGTGGGCAAATGGAGTCCGATTTTGGTAAATTTTATATGCCTAGACTCGTATCGAGATGAGGATTCCGAATATGTGACTTTTGTAATTTTTCGACAAGCGTACCAAAAGTCGGGTTTTGGCAACTTTGCCATTTTTGGTGTAAATCGAATTGTATAGATTGGGTGTCGTCCCATTGGCCTAATTTGTTGTATTGCTACTGTATTTGACCAGATTCTACGCGTGCGGAGCTTGATTCTCGTGGCAAGGGCATTGCGGAGTAGTCGTCGCGCTGTATTGAGGTGAGTAATAGATGTGGGTGATGACTAGCGGGTTTGAAACCCCGGTATACCACTTTGTGATGTTGTATAGTGGCGAGACACGTACTCTCTTGTGAGTGCGGGGTCGATTGTGATTGGGGACTATGGCTTAGTCCGACTTGTTGGCATTGTGTTAAGATAATTGGATATTCTTGAGCCGTTGAACCTCCTTCTCGGATGGTTGCATACTATATATTGTGATATTGGCCACTTCTGAGCCATTGGACCCCCTTCTTGGGCGGTTGAGTATACTTGTGGGCCGTGAGCCAGTTATTGGATCCCGCGAGGATCGTTATCATTGTCTGGTGATATTGACATGCTAGTTTACTACCAGCCGTAGCTATTTCTGTTATCATTCTATTTCCAACCTCTGGAACTTGATATTACTGTTTTCCAATCGAAAAATGATAAAAGAGTTTTCAAAACTACTTTTGAGCCTGCGAGGCTCTATTTGCATATTAGTTGGTGGTAGTGGATCGAGCTGCGCGCCGCAATGGTATATATGTTGGATCGGATCGCACGCCGCGATAATATTGTGCTTGGGATGTAGGAGCCCTTCGGGTCTGAAACCCCACGGTGAGCACGGGTACCCAAATTGGATCGAGCTACTGCGCCGTATCGGTCATATCATGCGTTGCATTGCATTTAGCTACATCAGCTGTTATACTATTTTGCTAGTACTTGTTGGTACAGGTACAATTGATATTGATTCTGTGACAGGGTATTTGATTACAGCTTTACATAGTGCTTTATTGCGGATTTCTTATCTGCGCTGTCTTACCCCTGTTTATTACCACTGAGTCTGGCAGTACTCATTTTACTCCCTGCACCTTGTGTGCAGATCCAGGTACCTCTCAGCAGTGATCCGGTAGCTGTTCGAGGCGACATCTGTAGGATATTCGAGGTAGCTGTAGAGTCCGCAGGACCCGATATTCCTTCTTACTGTCTTTTGGATTCTGTATTGATATTTCTTTCAGCATTTGGTACCTTGTAAACTATTATTACACTATGTTCATTAGAGGCTCATAACTCTTGACCCTTCGGTCTATGGGAGTTGGTATGTGTTGGGACTTGGTTCCCCGTTCTCGATATATATATCACTGTCGTTTAATGTTTTGATATGTTAATTGGGATAAAGCGAGCTCCTAGCTCCGTTATTGTTATTGAGTGGTCAGGCTGGCCTAGCAGTGTGTTTGGCGCCATCACGACCGGATTTGGGGTCATGACAAGTTGGTATCAGAGCCTAGGTTTACTAGGCCTCATGAGTCTTGAGCCGGTTGGTAGAGTCTTGTGGATCGGTACGGGGACGCCTGTACTTATCCTCGGGAGGCTACAAACCTTTAGGAAACACTTCACACTTCTTGGATTCTTATCGTGCGTACTTGATTCAGCTTGAGATATACTTTTGAGAAATTCCTTCCGCACATCTGTGTACGCATCGAGCGCTCAACAATATAATTTCCTTATGGCTTGTGATTTCTCCGATCGAAAGGCGAGATATAATCTCTGTGAGTTCATATTGGGCCAGTCAGGATGACTTGAGGCTGGACTTTGTTTATGACTTGAGCATCGAGGTGCTGATTTTGTGAGTGGTGGCAATAGATAATGTATTGAGGGTTTGAAACCCCGTATTTGCACTATACAGTGCTATGCTGAGATGGAACACGCGTCATATGACGAGTGTGGTGGTATTGTGACTGGGGATTTGGACTTGATCCTTCCCAATTGATAAATTACTGTGTAAAGTGACTGAGACTGGGCTTATATCTATGTACTTGGGCTAGTAGCCAGGTTTTGGGCCTTGTGCCGATCTGTAGAGTATTAGGGAGGCTTACTAATGGATGAGCTGTTAAATTTTCGACTCTTGTCTAATTTGTTGTGTAGCCCCGAGCTATGGGCGTGGTGAATAATTATCATATCTCGTAATTGGAAGGTAAAGTGCCTTATGTGTAGTGGAACGAGTTTAAACTCAGGAAGACTAAAGTGATTATGCTATGTGTATCCTGGTGGAAGGTATTGTGATGTCTTGTCGAGTTGTGAATGTATTGCTAGGATGGTTTTGGTGATTCTCTGGCAGGTGGATACGCCAAGTTACAAAGGAAACTCTATCAAAATTTTTGGAAAATTTGGGACTTAGAAAAGATTTTGTCACCTAAAGGATGGGCTCGACTGTTGTATGTGAATGAATACAAGAATTGCAAAAGAGTTAATATTTCTGATGATTCGAATCTCCGTCGAAGCTTGTAAATGACTTGAGTTTAATCTAACTAAAACTTTGTGGAATCATTTGAGTAAGAATGCTATGAGTGGCTAAAAGTGCTTTGATGTATGGCTCCAAGCCAATTTGGGGAGGTTGTGGTTGAGTAACTGATTGAACTGTGGTGTGCTGTGTTGGTTCTGTCTCTAGGTATGTTTGGAAGATTCTGATAAAGGTTATGGTGCTTCGTAGATGTGAAAAATACTAGGATGTTTTGAACTGATGTTGGTAAGGAATGTATGGTGTATAGAAAATAAAGATAGCTAATTGTATCCGTATATAATCATGATCTGCAGTGTCAGAGTTCTAACAAGGCACGAGTGGTTCTGTTCAATAAGACAGTTGAATTACATCTGAATAAGGGTGAATGACGCCCGAGGGAATTGTTTTACGGTGTTCAAGATTTTGCTTGTAACAATCAGGTGTCTTAAGATTGTGCATGTGGCTAAAGACACTGGTTTCGTTAGAAGAGATCAAGACTTGAGTTATATTATATGAATGATAGGATTCTATGTAACCGTATTGGGAAGTAATGATAACGAATTCAAATCGCAAGAGGTTCTTCAAAATAAAGTATTATAGAATGTGATCCTTCTGGGAGACATTGAAAGAGTATTCAGTGGCCTATGTGTCTTAGACCGTGTGGTCTTATATACAAGTCTCGTGTGGTAACATGAGTTGATGTGTTATGGTGCTACAGTAATGGCTAATATTAAATTAAGAATGAATCAGAAAGGAAACTGGGTAAATGGATCAACTTGTTAATAAACCGAAACGGTATGATAAGGAATACGATTAATTCCTGGTATATGTTTGAAGTAATGAGTCTCGCAGATATTGTGCAATAAAGCTTTTGAGTGCTGGCAGTTGTGTAACTCGATATGGGTATAAGGACTCAGTCCTGGCAGTTTAACTTATGCAATGTAATTGGGAGAAAGAGTTTATGATGTGTTTTAACGTGGTTTAAAAATGAGTGTATTTCCTGTTGGTATGTAAGGCTTGGAATGTGTAATGAGTTTTCTCTATATGGGATCATGAAAGTTCTTGACTAGTTGAGTGCGCCGATATTTGCGGCGTAGTAAAGGAATATGAATTTCCATGTTATCTTAGTGTGGTGTGGCATATGCGATGTGTGATGGAAAGTTGATAATGGCATTTTCATGGTTTTGTGATCAGTTCATAATATATGGGGAGTCATTAAAATTATTTAGCAGCGCGGGCAGCTGCAGGTGATTTAAAGAATCAATTTTTCTAGTGATTAAGGAAAATGGTACTGCTATTCTAGTAATTTGACAGGGTATATGGTCCAAAAGGACAAGGTAATGTAAACTAATAATATCCAGTGGTATGGTGGTATTCTAATAATTGAGTCGTTGAGGGCATAGTGAAATTTCTGAATGGCTTTTGTGGTATGAATGGACGCTTGATGTGCGTTATGTAATTTTACGAAGAAGTACGGAATTAGGCATGGTGATTCATGTGTTATATATGTGTTGGAGACTTGAAGTCCTCATTAGTCCGCATATGCAGTGGTTGTATATCGTGTGTATCGGCACCGTTTTGTGAATATTGGAAATCGGAAGCCTTAGTGGTTCTCTCTCAACTTGATATGACGAATTCAGATTTTGATACTTGATTGCTGACTGGTTGTCATGGGTCAGGTTGTCTAGACTAATGTGATATGGACTATGATTGAATGGCATAAATTGCGTAGCAAAGTGCATCAGAGTATGCTCCAGCAGGGTAGTTGTACCCCAGGACCAGCGGACGGCTGGTAGGTATTGCTTTGTCAGTTGGGCCTTCGTGGCAGATATCAGTGCAGAGGTTTCTACCATTGATTCAGTTTCGGTATTGAGGAACTTTGTCGGATGCGGTTCTTATGGCCGAACTTGAGGCTATATATGTTTACTGTAATGAACAATTTGACTCGACGCGCATTTCTTTGGCGAGGGTTCTATATGGATCGGGTGGCGCGCCTCCACAGGTAATGTTATTTGGATCGGGTGGCACGCCACCATGGGTATGGTATCTAGATCGGGTGGCACGCCGCCACGGGTATGTCATTGGAGCGAGTTGCACGCCGCAACAGTGTAATGTGAAAATAGAGTTAGTTATATATTACCTAGTATACAATACTTCCTAGCTTCTGAGGAAAAGTCCGTATTGAGTATCGCTCGGCGAATGGCACATCGGTTGTGTCCTTTCAGGATTTGATAGCATACATTAATTGTTTCACCGTGGGTAAGGTTGATTGCTGGGTTCAGACCTAGATCTGTACGTGGCTGACCGCTTTGAGCTTGGTAACTTGAGGTGCTTCATGGGTAATAGTGTTTGGATAGAATCATGAACTGTGGCAAGGCCACGTGATGTTATGGCCTTTTGAGAAGGAGTCATGTACTCTATTTCTATAATGCGAGACGTGATCTCAGTTCTATGTTATGATGGTACAGAGGAATTGAATTACAACTCTTTTGTTTGAGTCAGTTTTCATGATTTGGGTATGTTCAGACGTTTCTTATTGGAGCCTGTGTTGTGCTCGTCGTGGCTTAGGCCGGTGTTGAGGTGTCATACCACCAGTGCGGTGTGTTATAATCGAAAGGATCGTTGGAGCCAATGATGAGTGTGAGTATATGTGATTTCAGCTGGTTAGAAAGGTAATATCGAGGTTCGGCTCCGAAATCTATTGTGGTATAAGTTAAAAGGGGAAATGGATTCAGGAATGGGTGACCTAAGAGATGGGTTCGATATATCGCGTGTTCGATTGTCGTGGGCATGATATGAAAGTGTTGGGATAAGACTTTAGCTAATGAAAAAAAATATTTTTCAGTTGGTATTTGGTTATCGTGGGAAATTGTTGTGATTAGAGACTATCGTCTCGAGTGATACGGTTGTTTGATACATCATATGATCTCACCCGGAATGGTGAGTATGGCTTATTGTAGTGGATTCTAGTGTATCCTGAGTATAAGCATGGGATTAGCAATTGATATATGATTTCGGAAAGTGCAATGTGGTTTATGGTTCAGATGGTCTGTGAAATATCAGCTATATCATGTTATCCGACTTATGATAGATAGGGTGACATGGTATCGCCCCGAATATATGTTTGGTAAGGTCATTCAACTATTGGGTTACTCTGGTACAACTCTGGGTCCGCTCGAGGACGAGCGTTTGTTAAGTTGGGGAGAATGTGACGACCCGGCCCGTCGTCACGGGAATTATCACCCCGTTATGTAGTAATTACATGTTTTATGCTTTTATATCTGTGCTAGAGTCTATCGGGTGAGTTAGGAGTGAATTGGATTGAAAATGAGGCATATAGCCTTTTTTAGGGAAACTTAAATATGGAAAGTCAACCCGGAGTTGACTATTTAGTTAAAGGGATCGGAATCGGATTCTGATGATTCGGGTAGTTCCAGGAGGTGATTTGTGAGTTAGCGGAGCGATCGGAATTGAATTTGGAGGCCCGGTGTAGAAATAGGCTTGAATTGGCTAAGGTTGAATTTTGGCGAAATTCGATCGATAGGTGAGATTTTGATCCGGGGGTCAGAATAGAATTCCGACAATTCCTGTAGCTTCATTATGTGATTTTGGATATGTCCGCAAAATTTAAGGTCATTCAGACGTCGTTTGGTCGGGTTTTTGATCGAATGTTAGTTTCGGAAGTTTTGAAGAAACTTAGGCTTGAATCCGTGTGTAAATGGGTGATTTTGATGTTTAGGATGGTATTTTTATGATTGGAACAAGTCCATATCGTGTTTTGGAGTATGTTGGTGGTTTTCGTTGGGGTCTCGGGGGCCTCGGGATGAATTCGGGGGTCCAAACGGACCAAATTGTGCCAAAGGCACTGCTGTTTCTGCTGCAATAAGTGCAGAGAATTTTTGTGCTACGCGATCGCGAAGCCTTGAATGTGATCGCGTAAGAGGAGAATTGGGAGTTCTGCAATCGCGTGGGAGAGTATGCGATCGCGTAAGGTTATGACGGGATGCATCGCGATCGCGATGTCTTGTGTGCGATCACGTAGGTCTGAGATTTAAAGCAGTGCGATCGCGGGTGGATTCACGCGATCGCGTAGTGTTGAGGCATGAAGTAGTGCGATCGCATAGGGTATATCGCGATCGCGTAGAGTAATTTTGGAGCATGGTGAATTTGTTCATCGCGATCACGAGCCTGGGCTGCGATCGCAGAGGGTCGCCTGGCAGTCAGTGAATTAATATAATAGAACAGTCCAGTCGCGAACCCCATACCCAAAACCTCCATTTTTGAGCTCAAAAAGAAGGTATTGACGGGAGATTGCTGAGAAATCATGTGGCTTAATTACATCATTTTAACATGAAATCCTTGGTTAATTTCCTGTAAATGGAAGATTAAAGGTGGGTTTGAGCCCCTAGGCCAAAAATTTAAGAAAACACTGATTTGAGTGGGCAAATGGAGTCCGATTTTGGTAAATTTTATATGCCTAGACTCGTATCGAGATGAGGATTCCGAATATGTGACATTTTGTAATTTTTCGACAAGCGTACCGAAAGTCGAGTTTTGGCAACTTTGCCATTTTTGGTGTAAATCGAATTGTATTGATAGGGTGTCGTCCCATTGGCCTAATTTGTTGTATTTCTACTGTATTTGACCAGATTCTACGCGTGCGGAGCTTGATTCTCGTGGCAAGGGCATTGCAGAGTAGTCGTCGCTCTGTATTGAGGTGAGTAATAGATGTGGGTGATGACCAGCGGGTTTGAAACCCCGGTATACCACTTTGTGACATTGTATAGCGGCGAGACACGTACTCTCTTGTCAGTGCGGGGTCGATTGTGATTGGGGACTATGGCTTAGTCCAACTTGTTGGCACTATGTTATGATAATTGGATATTGTTGAGCCGTTGAACCTCCTTCTCGGATGGTTGCATACTATATATTGTGATATTGGCCACTCTTGAGCCGTGGAAACCCCCTTCTTGGGCTATTGAGTATACTTGTGGGTCGTGAGCCAGTTATTGGATCCCGCGAGGATCGTTATCATTGTCTTATCATATTGACATGCTAGTTTACTACCAGTCCGTAGCTATTTCTGTTATCATTCTATTTCCAACCTCTGGAACTTGATATTACTGTTTTCCAATCGAAAAATGATAAAAGAGTTTTCAAAACTACTTTTGAGCCTGTGAGGCTGTATTTGCATATTAGCTGACTGGTAGTGGATCGGGCTGCGCGCCGCAGTGCGCCGCAGTGATATTGTGCTTGGGCTGTAGGAGCCCCTCCGGAGTCTGAACCCCCACAGTGAGCACGGGTACCCAAATTGGATCGAGCTACGCGCCGTAGCGGTCATATCATGCATTGCATTGCATTTAGCTACATCTGATAGCTGTTATACTGTTTTGCTGGTACTTGTTGGTACAGGTACAGTTGATATTGATTCTGTGACAGGGTATTTGATTACAGCTTTACATAGTGCTTTATTGCGGATTTCTTATCTGCGCTGTCTTACCCTTGTTTATTACCACTGAGTCTGGCAGTACTCATTTTACTCCCTGCACTTTGTGTGCAGATCCAGGTACCTCTCAGCAGTGATCCGGTAGATGTTTGAGGCGACATCTGTAGGTTATTCGAGGTAGGTGTAGAGTCCGCAGGACCCGATATTCCTTCTTACTGTCTTTTGGATTCTGTATTGATATTTTTTCCCGCATTTGGTACCTTGTAAACTATTATTACACTATGTTCATTAGAGGCTCATGACTCTTGACCCTTCGGTCTCTGGGAGTTGGTATGTGTTGGGACTTGGTTCCCCGTTTTCGATATATATATCACTGTCGTTTCATGTTTTGTTATGTTAATTGGGATAAAGCGAGATCCTAGCTCCGTTATTGTTATTGAGTGGTCAGGCTGGCCTAGCAGTGTGCTTGGCGCTGTCACACCTCCTTTTTTCCGCTGACCGCGAGGGCGCAAAATATAAAAGAGAGTTTTTCCAATTAAAGGACAACCAAAACGGGATTCATTTATTGAGAGATTCGGAGTCGCCACTTGGGAGATTTATGGTGTCCCAAGTCACCGGTTTGAAACCCGAATTGAGGAAAGGTTTGACTCTATTTAACGGTCCGCGAACCAAAAATACGGATAAGGAATTCTGTTAACCCGGGAGAAGGTGTTAGGCATTCCCAAATTCCGTGGTTCTAGCACGGTCGCTTAACTATCATATTCGGCTTATTTATCTGATTTTTACAGTTATATACTTAATGCAAATTAATATCCCTTTACCGCTTTTATTATTATTATTATTTAAGAAAGAGAATGTTGCCTAAAAATATGTTTCGAATCACGTCATATGAAATGCACCCGGATCCTCGACACATTCTTATTCAACATTTTGGGATTTGGATTTGGGCCGCATGAAATGCACACCCGTATTTAAGAAGGTAAAATTATTAAAATACGCGCCTAGAGCGATTACTTATTTACATTTTTTTGAGAAGGCAAGGAAATTCGCTAAGAAACGGCACATCTCGAAATCTAAATATTTTACATATACATTTATGAGGGCCCCGCGATTTGTATAATTTTGTTAGGCGAGGCACACCTCTAATTCTAATTTAAAAGCAAACTACATTCCGCTATATTTATTTAAGAGTTAATTCAAGATTATTTAAAACATGTTGCAAGCCACACTACATGAAATGCACTTGTGGTTCACGACACGCTTTATTTAACCTTGTTCAAAATTGGAGTCGGGTCACATGAAATGCACCCCGATTCCTTTAATCTAATTACGTCGTTCAGGTTAAAGAATAACGAACCAATTTCCATAATGTGACAACATCGTGCTCAACTATAACCAATTCGAGTAAACATACGAGTAGCTAACTAAGTGAGCAAATTCAAGACTATAGTGAACAATTACATAAACAATGGAAGCATAACTAGTTGGCGAGCATATGAAGGATTAGTCATTTTCATTAGCTAACTTCGACATTGCATGTTCAACAAAATCATATATTTACAAAAATAGTCTGAACCATACGAAACTAAATCAAATACGAAATGATCCAAAATATTAGCGAGAAGAACAATATCGGAAAAGAACATGCACCTTTATTTCTGCATATTTTTTAAACATACACAACGAGAAAACGAACCTTTTATGATGATCTCAAACCTCGACCTCTCCGGACAGAACTCGAACCAAACCGGAACCAAGAACAAACGATTCGACGGGCAGAACGAGGTTGACGAAGCAGAAAAACTTTTTTCTCCACTGTGGCCTCCTACTGTGTGTATTATTTCTTTTCTCGGTTTTTCTTTTCTGCCGTTTTTCTTCTTCTTCTTTGTTTCGTTTTTTTTTTCTTTCTCTTTCGTTTTTCTTTCTGTTTCGTTTTTCTTTGTTTTCCGAAATCCTCTTTTCTGTTTCGTTTTCTCTTCTGTCACGTTTTTTCCTTTTCTTTCATTTCTTCTCTTTTGCCGTTTTTTCTCTTCTTCTTTTGCTTTCTCTTTTTGTTATCTTTTTCTCCTTTCTTTTGTTTTTCTTCTTCTCTCCTTTCTTTCTTTGTTTTTTCTCCCGTTTCCTTTCTTTGTTTTCCCAATCTTTGTCTTTCCTTTCTTTGTTTTTTTTTTTCCTTTTTGTTTCGTTTTTTTTCAATCTCTCGTTTCTTTCTTTTGTTTTCCTCTCTTTCTCCTTTGTATTGTATCTCTCTTTTCAAATTTTTGTCTTCTTTCCTTCTGCCCTCTTCTTCTTGCTTTAAGAAGAAGAAAATCACAACTCCCCTCACGTGTAGTGTCATCCCTTAGGTGTAAAGTGTAGCTTCTTAGGTGCGTTCATGTGATTATGTATTGTGTGTGCATGTGAAATGTCAAGACCAAAATGGGGGCTCACATGGGTTATGGTTGTATTTTGTCCGTGTTCCCCATGTGCGGACTCGGACTATTACGGGCTAGGTCCGAAAATTATAAAACCGGGTAGTTTGAACCCGAATATTATTCTTTGCCCGGAGCCGAGAATGAGAACACGATTTTATTTGATTCATCCTATATAAGCAAAAATAACTAGAAAACTCACAATTAAAACAAAACCATTTTTTTTTATATTTTTTCCAAGATTAAAATAACTACAAAATGTTAATGAAACTATTTTTGTAATTTTCGTTTTTTAATAAAGATAAAAATATAAAGTGCTATTTTTGTATTTTTTCAAGTTTAAAATGACTATAAACCATTAATAAAACTATTTTGTTTTTGGAATTTTCGTTTTTTTAATAAAGATAAAAATATAAAGTACTATTTTTGTATTTTTCAAGTTTAAAAATGACTACGAAACATTAATAAAATCATATTTTTGTTATTTTTCATTTTGAGGTAAAAATAAAGTAAAAGAGTCAAATTTAGCTAAAATAGCTATATTAAAACTAAACTAAATATTTTACGCTAAAAATATAAAAAATCTCGGGGAGGGTCAAAAATCACGCGTTTACAGCTGCCCCTCTTTGACTGAAAACACAAAAAGTTTTCAGACAAAGAACGACTAGACAAGTGTTTTGACCCGACCCTTATTCGGAGGGACTAAACTAAAAGAAGAGGAATGTGACCGAGCCCTTGTATCTGAGCTGCCTACATATCCTTGGCTATAAAGGAATCGGGCCACGTGTAGTTCGAAAGTGAGTGAGGAAGGGGTATACCGAGGTGGAGAGCCAGTCGAGGTGTCGTTCCGTCGAGGTTCTGTTCCATCGAAGTTCCGGTCCGTGGTCCTGCTATTACATCAAAAATCAAAACATGAGAAAGACTAACTAAGCCTATCAGCTACTAGTTACAAGATTCCTATCTATAAGTCTTTTGAAGCTTGATCTTGAGTATTGGTTGGTGCTTCATGCGGACTCTAAATTTGAACCTTGATACTTGCTAGTTGCAGGTGCTGCTTTTCGAATCAAGACTAGGTATACAGTGCTTGTGACCTCGGCCATGTCTTGAGCATGCCACATCTTTCATCAACTTCCGCATTTTGGATTGGCTTCATGCCTCTTTTTTTTGTTTTTTTCGAGCTATTCTCCTTCGAAGTCTGAATCTATCTTCTCTGATCCTTGTTGCCTTCCTTCCGATTCATGCTGGGGATTTCCGTTACACTCTGCCGCTTTCCTTAACCAACTTCAAAAATAAATCGCCGCTCCATTCTTCAGGCGGGCTCCCTGACTTCAACTACAACTTCAAAATAAATCGCCACTCCATTCTTCAGGCGGGCTCCCTGACTTCAACTACAACTTCAAAATAAATCGCCACTCCATTCTTCGGGCGGGCTCCCTGACTTCAACTACAACTTCAAAATAAATCGCCACTCCATTCTTCAGGCGGGCTCCCTGACTTCAACTACAACTTCAAAATAAATCGCCACTCCATTCTTCAGGCGGGCTCCCTGACTTCAACCTCTTTTGAAAATAAATCGCCATTCCTCTCTTCAGGTGGCTCCTGACTTCAACAACATCTTTTGACAAATAAATCGCCATTCCTCTCTTCAGGCGGGCTCCTGACTTCAACCTCTTTTGAAAATGAATCGCCATTCCTCTCTTCAGGCGGGCTCCTGACTTCAACTACAACTTCAAAATTAAATCGCCACTCCATTCTTCGGGTGGGCTCCCTGACTTCAATTACAACTCATCCCATCTTGATCGCCTTCCTTTGCTTCCTGTACCAATTTCTTCTTCCTGCACCGTCTCTTGAACCATCATTTCTCCTAAATTACCTTGTTTCGGAACTGCTTTTCTCCTGGGTCGTGTTGCTTTCCCTCCTGACTGCTGGGGATATCTTTAGAACTATTTACTTGCCTGCTGAGGATAATGATGCTGGGAAAATTTTCCTTCATTCCCTCCTCTCCTTTGACTCATGCGCTTGAATTTGCGCTGGGATCTCTTGTTGTAACCCTCCGCTTTATGATGGGTTACTGGTTTCAAGACCTGCAATGTAAAGACTGAAGACTTGCCTTTTGTTATACAAGTAGGCGCCTGCTTTTAGTAGCAACTTTTGAATTAAAAATGCATTCTGGCAATAATTTATGAAATATGCAAAGGACAATGTAAAATAAAACAAACGTAAAATATCCTATTCGAGGGCGAATAGTCCCATCGTATTCTATTCGAGGGCGAATACTCCCATCATATCCTATTTGAGGGCGAATACTCCCATTGTATCCTATTCGAGGGCGAATACTCCCATTGTATCCTATTCGAGGGCGAATACTTCCATTGTATCCTATTCGAGGGCGAATACTCCCATTGTATCCTATTCGAGGGCGAATACTCCCATTGTATCCTATTCGAGGGCGAATACTCCCATTGTATCCTATTCGAGGGAGAATACTCCCATTGTATCCTATTCGAGGGCGAATACTCCCATTGTATCCTATTCGAGGGCGAATACTCCCATTGTATCCTATTCGAGGGCGAATACTCCCATTGTATCCTATTCGAGGGCGAATACTCCCATTGTATCCTATTCGAGGGCGAATACTCCCATTGTATCCTATTCGAGGGCGAATACTCCCATTGTATCCTATTCGAGGGCAAATACTCCCATTGTATCCTATTCGAGGGCGAATACTCCCATTGTATCCTATTCGAGGGCGAATACTCCCATTGTATCCTATTCGAGGGCGAATACTCCCGTTGTATCAATGTATGAAAGTGAACAAACCTGAGACGTCCTGTTCGAAGGTGGACAAACCTGAAACATCCTATTTGAAGGTAGACAAACCTAACATGTCATCTTGAATTGCTTTCCTCGTTTATCCGAGAAAATTTTCAACAACGGCAGAAAATTTTCTTCCCCAGTATTGGTGTTCTTCCTTGTCGCATGACTTTCTGCTATCAATAACACTTTCTTTCCCTATTTCAAGTCAAAGAAAATTTGTTAGTTCAAAACATTGTGAGCGGTTGTGCCGCTCCTGTAGGGTGGTTTTTCCTTTTCTCCTTTCCCTCGCTCGGGGTTCCCAAAACTTGTTGGGGAATGATTTCATTTGCTGGAGATGATATTTCTGCTGGGGATGGGTTTTTCCATTTATCCCTTCCTCGTTCTGTGTTTCTCGACTTGCTGGAGGTTATTTTGTTGAAGATGAGATTTCCTTTCTTCCTTTACCACTCTGTGTTGTCCGACCACCTCGGAACTTGCTGTAGATAACATTGCTGGTGGATTTTCATTTCCTCAAAATTGGTGTTTCACTCTTCTGAAGGCTGTTGGAGACGAAACTGGTTCGAAGACCATTTCCCTTAAGGCTTGTCTTATCTTCCTTCTTCCCCAAGTACAACTTGACTTCCAGAAAATTTTCAAAGTGAAAAGAAAATTTTCTGCCCCAGTTTAATAATCTTCTTTGCACCATACTTCTCTGTCGTCAATGGCATTTCCTTGCCTTGCATAATAATTGGAAAGTTGGTGGCAAGTTTTGAAGTCCTTTCTCACTTGTTCTGACTAGACAGACTTTGATGGGGAATTTTTTATAAAATGGAAAAGATAAAAAGAAACAAAATAAAAGACAAAAGAAAAAAAAAATGACTCTCTAGCAAGAAATAACTATAAAAACTTATCAAACGCGAATACCAACTCTACTGGTCATGACATGCACATATGGCCTATCCTCCGTCGTTAATTGCCTTTCACGATTTCTGTCTCGTGATTTCCATCTGATTATCACCTTTATTCGACTTGTAGTGCCCGAAGGGTTTTCACTTTCAAGCCTCCCTCATTTTGATTTTCTCTCAGCTTTCGTCGCCTTATGGTGCCTGTGAAGGTTTTTACCGGTAAGACTCTATCATTTGTATCACTCTTAGTTGGGGATTGGGGTGTCACTGCTAAGACTCTCTCGTGTTTCCTTTCTGCTGGGAATCAGAGTCTTTTCTGCTGAGAATCAGAGTGTTATATTCTGATAGGACTCTCTCACTCGCCTGACGTGGCATCTTTTGAAGACTGATCGGAAGGTCTTTCCGGACCGTAATGTGGGATTTGGATAGGGTTAGAAAGAAAGGGTATTGAAGGCTCAAAACAAAATCAATTCTGGGTTCAAAATTTACAACCTTCGGACCTAAATTTATTTATAATCAACACAATTTTTCTTTGCCCCGATTTTTTACTTGGGGAATTTTTATTACTTTATTTACACTATGACCGAGCTGTGAAGCGCCTACGTATCCTCTTTAAGGAATCAGGTCAAACGTAGTTCCCAATTCCTTTTTTTTTCATTTTTCTTTTTGTTTTTGTTTTTTTTATCTCTTTTGTTGTTTTCTTTTCTTTTCTTTTTCTTTATCCCTTTCTTCTCTCGTCTTTCAAACTTGTGTTTCTAGTCTTTGCAACTAATTCCGAAGGAGGAGTATGAAAGATTTTAAAATTAAGGCTCAAAGGGTTGACGATGGATAAAGTGTTTGGATAGCGGAACAAAATGCCTTCGTCATTCCAATCTTCAAAACATGCCAAGTTCAAACAACATATTCACGACATCTTCTGTTTGTGCCCTGATTGACAACCATATCGTCCATTCGCCTTTCATCTATCATTTTAAAGTATTGCTGGACGACACTTTCAGTATCACGAGCGAACCCCATCTTAGCATGGCCAATTTTCCTTTAAGGGTTTCTTTATGTTTTACCTGCCCCAGTCTCATATGATTCGGGCTCCAAATAATCCCAAATCATTTTATTTCTTTTAAAATGCCTTGATTATCTTCCAATTGCTTCATGATTAACCCTTAATATTAGGCCAAAATTATATGTGATGCCATGTCCTTAGAGTCGGCGTTCGAACAAATGACAAATTTAAAAATAGAAGAACTAAAAGATCGAAACTTTCATAAAACTAAACGGCGAAATGATTCAAATACAAATAAGCAAACCAAAATACAAAACTAAAACGAAACTTGAAACGACCAAGCAAACTGTAATGACCAGACTGGAAAGATAAGGGGGTTTCACTTCAAAACAAGATCCGGGTCACAACCCCGAAAACAACTCGGACAAAAAGAAATGACAACAAAACAAACCACCGAAACTCCTCCTGATTACCACGCATGACTTCTTATATGTTGGGTCTAAGGGTGAGCCGGCAATGGATTCTGATTAATGTTGGGTGCCTCTGTTGTCTGAACTTCGATCTTATTGGTGTCAATAAGATTTTGCACTGCATGTTTCAGTTTCCAACATTTCTCGGTATCATGTCCGGGAGCTCCTGAACAATACTCACAGCTTACTGAGCGATCCACATTTGGGGGTAGGGGATTTGGCAATCTTGTCTCAACGGGACTTAACAAACCTATCTGCTTCAATTTGTGGAACAGAGCAGTATAAGTTTCTCCCAACTCAGTGAAGGTTCTTTGTGCCTTTTCCTTTCTGAATGCATGATTCCCTCGGAAACCTGGTCCTGGAGGGTTATTGTAAGCCCTTGGTGGTGGATATGTGTTTCGGGGAGGGTGATTAGGGTGATTTGGGTAGTAGGGTTTGGCTTGGTAATGGGGTGAAGGACCTTTCGATCTGGACCAAGTACCCTCCTCTACCGTTGCGACTTCTTCCCTTCTCTTCTTCCCGAATGCAACCCCTGTGCCATTCTGAATAGCTTGAGTTGTTGCTTTTAACGCGGAATAGCTTAAGATCTTATTGGACTTAAGTCCCTCTTCTATCATTCCGCCCATTTTGACCACCTCATTGAAAGATTTACCAACCGATGTCACCGGGTGACTAAAGTAAGTTGGCTCCAGTGTCTGCAAGAAGTAATCTACCATCTCGTTCTCTCTCATCGGGGGATCTACCCTTGCTGCCTGTTCCCTCCAGCGGAATCCAAATTCTCTGAAGCTTTCGGCGGGTTGCTTCTCTAGCTTTAGCAATGATAAGCGATCAGGGATTATTTCAAGATTATATTGAAACTGGCCGATGAATGCTTGGGCCAGGTCATCCCATATAAACCATCTGCTGGGATCTTGCCTGGTGTACCACTCTAGTGCAGACCCTCCCAAACTCTGACCGAAGTAAGCTATCAGAATTTCATCTCGCCCTCCGGCTCCTCGCATTTTGCTGCAGAAACCTCGGAGATGGGCTACTGGGTCACCATGCCCCTCGTATAGATCAAACTTGGGCATTTTGAACCCGGCGGGCAACTGGACATCTGGAAATGGGCACAGATCTTTGTAAGCAACGCTGACTTGGTTGCCTAAACCATGCATATTCCTGAAGGATTGCTCCAGGCTTTTGACTTTCCGAATAACTTCCTCATGCTCCAAACTTTTGAAGTGCTTTTCCGGTTCTGCAGGGTTATCCCAGTGAGGGGTGTGTGAATGCGGTTCAGGAGCCTTAAAGGTAGGCTCAGGGATCATAACAATGATTGTCATGTATTTGAAAAAGCGGTTCACCGGACGACTTATGTAAAGTAGCAGGTGGAAGTGCCATGAAAACAGGGGTGACCGGAGGAGGAGTGTTTTGTCTAGCTGGTGGAACCTGGGATGTATAAGGGTTTTCCCTTGATAATATGGATAGATTGGTGCACTTGTCGAGGGATCAATGGGTGGACGCTCTGGAGCTGGTGTAAGAGTAGGAAGGTTTGGTGGTGACTGTCCCCTAGCCCAGGCTAAGTGCATCTCTGTTATTTGCTGTCTCAACCGATCCACCTCATCTTTCATTATCCGTATCTCTGTTTTCTCTCCATCGAGACTTTTGCCGGAACTAGACATGCTTGCTAGAATTGGCCCTTTTGATCTAGTACGGTAATGGTGGCTGGCCAGTATATTCTGTCAAGTCAACTGCTAAACTTTTCTGGAAATGCAACAAACTTGTAAGCTCACAGAGTTTAACAGATATGTTATCGTACGTTGGATGTAATGCACCTAGTCAGTTAACCATATATGTATTCGCTACATGCATCATTCCAGCTTTTCCTTTTCCATTATCCTTGAAAACCTCTCTTGTTATTAACTTCCATTTTTTTTATATATATATATATATATATATATATACATATACAGTTGTGGTCGAATCTTATGGAGATTGCCTACGTATCATGACCCCGCATGAATCAGACCGAGCGTAGTTCTTGCAAATTAATGCAAGAAATAAAGAGATATTTATTTGATTTTTTATTTTTTATTTTTTATTTTTATTTTTTATTTTTTTTTGAAGGAAAATTATAGAAGTCGACTCCAACTACAAACTTGTGTAGGAGATTTCTACAAGAAGAAGAATATTTTTTGGTGTCAATTATGACTATTTCTACAAAACTGGCCACATAATGGCTTATTTGAAAAAATGACTATTTTTGCAAAATTTATTTAAGAAAGATAAACTTGAAATTTTTTTTTTTTTTTTTGTGGCTCATGGGGCATCGTTCGGCATCACCATAAACCAATACAAGACTATTTTTCATAAATTGGCCATGTAATGGCTTATTTAGACAAAGTGGCTCTTTTTGCAAAATTTTATTTAAGAAGATGCAAATTCAAGAAATTTTTTTATCCTGGGGCCTATGGGGCATCGTTCAGCACCGACACAGGCCAACACAAGACTCAGGAAATTAAAATACACAAATGTGGCTATTTCAGCAAAACTCCGGCCATGCAATGGCTTATTTGATAAAGTGGTTATTTTTGTAAAGTTGATTGATGACTCAAAACTTGATTTTGCGGATATGGCCTTTCGACATTTCCGCGAGGGAATATTTCAAGGCTATGCCCGCAAATTATTTAAAATAACTCAAAGTGGCTATTCTTGCAAAAACGGCCTTCTGGCGTCCTTTTGAGGGACATTCGGCTTGTTTTAAACAAGGATAGCATCACCCGACTTAAAAAAAAATTCGACATTTTTTGGTTATTTTTGCGAAAGAGGTGTGAACCCGGACTTGATTTTGCGGCTATGGCCTTGCAACATTTCCACAAGGAATATTTCAAGGTTGTGCCCGTAAATTATTAAAAATGTTTCAAAGTGGCTATTTTTACAAAAACAGCCTTCCGGCATCCTTTCAGAACATTCGGCTATTTGCAAAAACGGCATCACTTTGATTTTATTGACAAAATTAAACACACATTTTTTTTATTTTTTTAAAGGGGTGGTTGGACCTGATAAGGGTTGCCTACGTATCCCACCTAACGGTGAGAATCAAACCTGTGTAGTTCGGTCAAACAAACTACATCTTTAAAGGAAACAAACTATTTATTATTTTTTCACACATTTTATTTTAAGTTTAAAACAAAAAATTTTCTTTTTTTTTAGTAATAAAAACAAACTATTTTGAAATCACATATTTTTTATTTTACAACAAACGTTTTTTTTCCTTTTTAAGTGAAAAAAAACAAACTATTTTGAAACTATTTTTTTTTATTTTGATCAAACATTTTTTATTTTACAACAAACGTTTTTTTTTCTTTTTAAGTAAGTAAAAAAAACAAACTATTTTGAGACTATTTTTTTTCATTTTCCTCAATATAAAAAAAAACGGTTAGCCTGCAAGTCTGAAGCAAATATATGCATAAAACAAACAAGATGCAACAGGATGGTCTTTTCATTTCAGGTCACCTGTCCTAGACGGACCCAACCCCTGTGTTGAGTCCCCTAAGTCAAATGCAACATGATGCAAATAAACGTTCCTACTAGGGATCCGGCATGAAGCTTTGTTATTCTAGGTTTAAAAACATGGGTTTATTGTTCTAGACCTGGCTTACCCGAGCGGACAACTCGAGCCGAGGAGGAGGCAGCAACCCGGGAATACAGAAGCTTCACCGGTTTTGCAACTTATCCAAACCTCGTTCTAAGGTGGGAATTAGACACTATACGGAAAAGAAGTCACACGAAGTGCACCCTTCTTCATGATTTAGAAGACTCAGAGAGGAGATTGGTTTCGGCACAATTTATATGTACGGTTCAAAAAAAATATCAAAGCGATAAAAATATCATTTTGCACATTAATACAAACATATAATAAAATCGGATAATAAATAAGCCAAATACAACAATTATTCCAAGCTCGAATTCTTAAACCCTGAACCAGTGGTTCTGGGTTTCAGTTTATCGTCCCCAGTGGAGTCGCCAGAGCTGTCACACCTCTTTTTTCCGCTGACCGCGAGGGCGCAAAATATAAAAGAGAGTTTTTCCAATTAAAGGACAACCAAAACGGGATTCATTTATTGAGAGATTCGGAGTCGCCACTTGGGAGATTTATGGTGTCCCAAGTCACCGGTTTGAAACCCGAATTGAGGAAAGGTTTGACTCTATTTAACGGTCCGCGAACCAGAAATCTGGATAAGGAATTCTCTGTTAACCCGGGAGAAGGTGTTAGGCATTCCCGAATTCCGTGGTTCTAGCACGGTCGCTTAACTGTCATATTCGGCTTATTATCTGATTTTTACAGTTATATACTTAATGCAAATTAATATCCATTTACCGCTTTTATTATTATTATTATTTACGAAAGAGAATGTTGCCTAAATATATGTTTCGAATCACGTCACATGAAATGCACCAGGATCCTCGACACATTCTTATTCAACATTTTGGGATTTGGATTTGGGCCGCATGAAATGCACACCCGTATTTAAGAAGGTAAAATTATTAAAATACGCGCTTAGAGCGATTACTTATTTACATTTTTTAGAAGGCCAGGAAATTCGCTAAGAAACGGCACATCTCGAAATCTAAATATTTTACATATACATTTATGAGGGCCCCGCGATTTGTATAATTTTGTTAGGCGAGGCACACCTCTAATTCTAATTTAAAAGCAAACTACATTCCGCTATATTTATTTAAGAGTTAATTCAAGATTATTTAAAACATGTTGTAAGCCACACTACATGAAATGCACTTGTGGTTCACGACACGCTTTATTTAACCTTGTTCAAAATTGGAGTCGGGTCACATGAAATGCACCCCCGATTCCTTTAATCTAATTACGTCGTTCAGTTAAAGAATAACGAACCAATTTCCATAATGTGACAACATCGTGCTCAACTATAACCAATTCGAGTAAACATACGAGTAGCTAACTAAGTGAGCAAATTCAAGACTATGGTGAACAATTACATAAACAATGGAAGCATAACTAGTTGGCGAGCATATGAAGGATTAGTCATTTTCATTAGCTAACTTCGACATTGCATGTTCAACAAAATCATATATTTACAAAAATAGTCTGAACCATACGAAACTAAATCAAATACGAAACGATCCAAAATATTAGCGAGAAGAACAATATCGGAAAAGAACATGCACCTTTATTTCTGCATATTTTTTCAACGTACACAACGAGAAAACGAACCTTTTATGACGATCTCAAACCTCGACCTCTCCGGAAAGAACTCGAACCAAACCGGAACCAAGAACAAACGATTCGACGGGCAGAACGAGGTTGACGAAGCAGAAAAACTTTTTCCTCCACTATGGCCTCCTACTGTGTGTATTATTTCTTTTCTCGGTTTTTCTTTTCTGCCGTTTTTCTTCTTCTTCTTTGTTTCATTTTTTTTTTCTTTCTCTTTCGTTTTTCTTTCTGTTTCGTTTTTCTTTGTTTTTCGAAAATCCTCTTTTTTGTTTCGTTTTCTCTTCTGTCACGTTTTTTCCTTTTCTTTCCTTTCTTCTCTTTTTCCGTTTTTTCTCTTCTTCTTTTGCTTTCTCTTTTTGTTATCTTTTTCTCCTTTCTTTTGTTTTTTCTTCTTCTCTCCTTTCTTTCTTTGTTTTTTCTCTCGTTTCCTTACTTTGTTTTCCCAATCTTTGTCTTTCCTTTCTTTGTTTTTTTTTTCCTTTTTGTTTCATTTTTTTTCAATCTCTCGTTTCTTTCTTTTGTTTTCCTCTCTTTCTCCTTTGTATTGTATCTCTCTTTTCAAATTTTTCTCTTCTTTCCTTCTGCCCTCTTCTTCTTGCTTTAAGAAGAAGAAAATCACAACTCCCCTCACGTGTAGTGTCATCCCTTAGGTGTAAAGTGTAGCTTCTTAGGTGTGTTCATGTGATTATGTATTGTGTGTGCATGTGAAATGTCAAGACCAAAATGGGGGCTCACATGGGTTATGGTTGTATTTTGTCCGTGTTCCCCATGTGCGGACTCGGACTATTACGGGCTAGGTCCGAAAATTATAAAACCGGGTAGTTTGAACCCGAATATTATTCTTTGCCCGGAACCGAGAATGAGAACACGATTTTATTTGATTCATCCTATATAAGCAAAAATAACTAGAAAACTCACAATTAAAACAAAACCATTTTTTTTTATATTTTTTCCAAGATTAAAATAACTACAAAATGTTAATGAAACTATTTTTGTAATTTTCGTTTTTTAATAAAGATAAAAATATAAAGTGCTATTTTTGTATTTTTTCAAGTTTAAAATGACTATAAACCATTAATAAAACTATTTTTTTTTGGAATTTTCGTTTTTTTAATAAAGATAAAAATATAAAGTACTATTTTTGTATTTTTCAAGTTTAAAATGACTACGAAACATTAATAAAACCATATTTTTGTTATTTTTTATTTTGAGGTAAAAATAAAGTAAAAGAGTCAAATTTAGCTAAAATAGCTATATTAAAACTAAACTAAATATTTTACGCTAAAAATATAAAAAATCTCGGGGAGGGTCAAAAATCACGCGTTTACAGGCGCCATCACGACCGGATTTGGGGTCGTGACAATAATAAGATAAGAATGAAGTGAGTTCTGATTTTGCATCGTATACACTACCCAATCATTCATCTTTGCAACTATGGAAGCACCCATATGATTGCGAAGGCCAAACCAGCGCTGCGTAGAAATTCTACTTCATGAACGTGAGGTCCCTTTCGCGATAGCAAATTTAGCCTGCCAAGACTACACAAATGCAAGCCTTGCTTTGGGAATATGAAGGCCAAATGATTCGAGCCTAAAAAAATACGCTTTCGTGATTATGAACTCCCTCACACGATTTCAATAAGAGACAGTCCAATCTAGTTCACCCTACTACCATATCGCTATTTGACCCTTACCTCGCGTATACGAATTACAATCGGACCTCTATAACATGATCACGATGCCTTCCCGCTCGCGATGAACAAACTCTTTTCCAGCTCCATACAACCATTCGCGATCGGTAACAACCTGGTGGTGTGTTTTTTGTATTTGTATATGGCCAAAATCGGAAGAGTTCAACTTTGAAGTTATTATAACACTCCATTCCCGACCTTGAGGAGCTTAGAGTAGAGTTTTAAGTACAAACCCGAGGTGTGTATCTCGAGGAAGTACATCGAAGGTCAATCTTGGAGCAGTTCATATCGGTGATTGCATGCGGGAGAGCTCCCAAGAACGTGTGGCTAAGAGTCGACCGGGTCTTGAAGAATAGTACCACTTCATACTAAGCCATTATACATCTGTACTAATATTTTTTCCCCGTCATTATTAGATATGTACTATGTTAGTATTTCCCCTCCCCCTTCTGTATAAAGGGGACCCTTGTCATCTTGTAAGCCATTTGCATCATTATACAACATATCGAATACAATACAACATTCTTTTCTCTTTGCTTAAACAATTGTTCTTCACATTTATTACTTATCCTTTCATTGTTCATTTACTTCTCACTATTAATCGCAAAAGGCTATCTTTGAGGCCCTTGTTATCATTGGCCCTCTATCGATCGTTCGTCGCTATTAGCCCGTCTATAACTTGAGGCTCTACTCCAGCCAGCTCGACGCCCAGTATTATAACCCTATTTGTTTGAATTTATTAAATTTAATTACACTTAGCATCTACTGCCCAACAACTAATATCAAGACAAATTACATATTTTTAGAACCACAAGTCAAATATAATTATAGTTACCATTTTCAAGGTAAATAGCTTGGCGCACACCATGGGGCTAAGAATAACACTGATTATTTTGGTGTTAATTCTCTAATTACACATGTTACTCTTTACACTTTTTCTGGTTAATGATTCTATGATTTCAGGGTTAATCATGTCTAGCACGGAAAATGCACCTCTTCACAAAAGTAAAGAACTTGGAGAAAAAAATGGCTTAGGGCTGGGTATACCACCTCTGAACTATGAAGGAGTACCAAACGTGAATCCAGTTGATATCAGCTCCCACAATATTCTAAGTACAGTAGCAGGAGTGGACCCCGTAACGAACGGATACAGGGAAAACCAGGCTGGAGGCTAAGAAACACGAGGAGTGGAAGAAGAAGTGAGCCTCCAAGTCATTTTTGAAATGTTGCAAGCACAATAAATGGCTATTGCTCAGCTTCAAATTCAACAAAAACCCCAAGGATAGTGGCACCGGAAAAGTCCCATCAAGTCGCGCAAGTACCTAACACCTCAAGCAACGACAGGTCAACAACAGACCCTGCTATTCTGAAGATGCTCGAGGATCTCACCAAGAGTATCAAATCAGGTGAAATGAAGATAGAAGATAACGATAAAAGGATAGAGACTTATAACTTAAGGGTCGATCAGATCCCTGGGGCATTCTGAAGGGTATATATTAAAAGATGTTCGTGCAGAGGCCATTTCCATCAACTGCGGCTCCGAAGCCCATCCCGAAAAAATTTAGAATGTGCGATATCCTAAAGTATAATGGGACCACAGACCCTAATGAGCACGTCACCACTTTCACTTGTGCAGTAAAAGGGAATGACTTAAAGAATATCGAGATAGAGTCTGTCATATTGAAGAAATTTGGAGAAACATTGTCGAAAGGGGCTATGAGGTGGTATCATAACCTTCTCCTGAATTCAATAGAATCATTTTCCATATTTGGTGGATTCCTTTGTGAGGGAACATGCTGGTGCCATCAAGGTTGCCACCAAGAAGTCCCATATCTTTAAAATAAAACAAAGAAAGAACAAAATGCTATGGGAATTTGTATCTCGCTTTCAGATGGAGTGTAACGACCCGACCGGTTATTCATGAGTTACAACTCCATTTTCCCAATTTATTCTTCTATATGTGTCTTTAAATTGTATTATGTGGTATCAGGTTGATTGGTTTCGATTCGAGGTGATTTTGGAGAGGTTTGACACACTTAGTCTCTTTTGGGTTAGCTTAAATTGGAAAAGTCAACTAGACATTGACTTATGTGAAAAAGGGCTAGGATGTGAATTTGGATGGTTCAGATAGCATCGTTAGATAATTTGAGACTTAGGAGCGTGATTAGAACGTAACTTTGAGGTCCATGGTAGATTTAAGCTTGAATTGGCCAAATTAGGATTTTGGCGCGTTCCGGTTGATAGTAGAAATTTTGATATCGGGGTCGAAAAGGAATTCTGGAAATCAAAGGGTGATTTGGTGTTTCAGTGTTGATTGGACTATTGCAAAAATTGGTATAAGTTTGAATAATGGTTTATGACTTGTTCGTACTTATGGTTGATGTCCCGAGGGCCTCATGATGATTTCGGATGGCTAACAGGGAGTTTGGAAATTTGTTGGAGCAGCTTCAGTTGTTGAGGTTCTATCATAACCACACATGCAGTTAGAGGACAGCAGGTGCGATAACCTCATAAGAGAGATTAAGCCGCAGATACGGACATATGTGAAGAAGGCAGAAGACGTAGATGCAGAGAGGAGCGCACCTACAAAGGCGCATGTACGAATATTTGAGCGCAAATACGATAAGGGCTATTAAATGAAGAATGGTAGAAACGGTTGGTTATGCGCATAAGTGGTCCTGTAGGTGAGAGAATTGGACCACAAATGCGGTAGCGCTATCCAGAACATATAAATAGATGCACTCGCGAATATTTGCTAAGTTTTACCATTTTTGAAGACGGGAAGAGAGATAGGGCTGTGATGATTCAAGGAAATCAAAGGGTTTTAGTTGGGTAAGCTTATTAAGTCATATTATTTGTGTTTATGGCCATTTTTCCATTGTTTAATCATGGTACTAGTGGAAAATTAAGGAGGCAAGTTGGGAGATTAGGTCTTGGTATTGGAGATTTTGATTTAGGGATTTGAGGGATTGTTTGTTGTCGGATTTTGGTGTATTTGGTATTTATGAACTCGTGAGAGTGTAAGGATTCTAGACTTGTGAGTTTTTTTAGGATCTGAAATATGGTCTCGGGGGTTGGGTTTGACCAATTTCGGGATTTGTGATGTAATTTGATTATTTTCAAGTGGGCTTTGTTCCCTTAGCATATATTGATGTTATGGTTCTAATTTTGGTTAGATTCGGAGTATTTGGATGCCTAATTGTGAGGAAAGGGCATAGCGGGCTAGAGTTTGTCTTGGATTAAGGTAAGTAATGCTTCCAAACTTGGTTATGAAGGTTCGAAACCCCAAACTATATGTTCTACGATTACTATTGAGGTGACGCAAAATCAAGTGATTACAAATATATAAGAAACAAAAGAAAAAATGTTCTTGTAAGAATTACTCTCTGAACTAAAGAACTACTCCTTTTTCAGATCCAATCAATAAAAATAAATTGAAGTGGACTACATATATAGCAGTAATAAGTTATTAATTCGATTGAGGTGGTGGAGGAGATCTGCAAATTATTTGACAACGACAAACGCTGTGATTCGGTGTTACACTAAGACTGCATTCACAATTTTGAACCATCGCGCTTGTTGGGAATAGCCTAACTGAAGCACTAAGACAGTCTTGACTTGTACTAATACCACAATCACCAATTTTCCCGAAGCTAACTGGGCATAATTTTTGTTGTCCTGCAATCAAAGGAATAAAGAAAAGAAAAATTGATCAACATTTGAAGCATAACACAATTTCCTTTTAATCCAAAATTTCTCATGAAATAATTAAAATAAAAGATTCTAAAATGAAAGAGTAAGAAATGCAAGATAAAATTGACGCTTACCCATAGAAAGAGAAACGAGCCTTAGCAAAAGTACTATTATAGAGAACATAGAAAGAAAGTTACAGTTCTTCATTTCAAAAATTCTAAGGCTTGTGTGGGAAATAGAGAATGGACATACTAGTTATATAGAAAAGATTAGAAGGAAATAATTACTTTTATGTCACTATGGCATGTTAGTTAACCACTTGACTTGACATGAATAAAATCTATCAAATAAGTAAATAAAATAAGTTGTCTGTCACATTATTTTTAACAACTTGCTTCATTTCAAGTTGCATACCATAAGAAATAAAGAAGGTCATATCTATGCCTGTCTATCCGCGTATTAGTATAAATAAAAGCAAAAAAGTTAAAGGAGAATTGGTGATCCTGTTTCTTATCCATTAAAATAGATTTTACATCAGATAAAATTGTGATTTAATAATTTTTCTAATAAGATTTTAGAATCAACTAAAGTTTTTCTTATTTGAACTATGTAAAAAGTCCTAATTTTTGAATTACTAGTTCCACCCGACTAATTTGTACTCCTAGAATTATCTCATTTAACTATGGTTAAGATGGTCGTTAAGTTCATGTAATTTAAACTTGGAGTGTCAATGTTTCACAACCCAAAATTTTAACCAGGGGGTCATAATAGCATCTAACACCGCTTGTTAGACAAGCCAGCATACAACCGTAAATGCGTAAGAAATAAAACTAACGATTAACATCAAAATGATAATATAGAATAATAGTAACTCATAATACATAATAGGTCTGAAGGTCCACAATAATGTTCAACCATCCTAAGACCTAGAGTCACAAGTACATGAGCTACTAGAGTTTACTAAATACATCCCCTTGAAAGAAATGTGATATTGTATGCAAAGTTGAAACAATACAACAGGAATGGAAAGATTACTCTAGGGCCTACGAACAGTATGCAACTCTACCTCGAATCGTCGATCTGGTATCCGCTAAGCTCCTCTCGGGACTTTGCTGATATCAATGTATGAAGCTGCACAAGAAGTCTAGAAGTGTAGTTGTCACGATCCATAATCTCGACCACTCGGCCTTCATGGTATCTAACATCCGCTCGCTAGGCAAGCCAGCATAGCTAAAGAATTAACCAGTTCAATAATTTAAAAGCAAGATATTAGGAATTAAGGACTAAAATACTCTGAAATACATATAATAAATCCACAAGTAACGTTGTCATGCTAATCCTAGAAATCGGAGTCATAAGTTTAAGAACAACTAGAATTGTCACGACCCCAATTTTCCTCCGTAGGATATCGTGACGACACCTAGTCTCGAAGACTAGGTAAACCTAACACTTACTAAAAAAATTGAATAACTCAACCATGATAACTATAAGATATAAATCTTATACAAAATTACAATTCCCAAAATCAGTAGTACAAGTCATAAGCTCTATTCAGTTGGCGAAAAAATCCCTAAATGCAACTGTTCAGAATGGAATTGAATAGTATAATGAAATATCAGAAATTGACTCCGAGGCTCTCCATAACCCGACCAGCTAGCTAATATTATCAACAACAATCGTGGCATCGAGATATGCACAGAAAATATGCAGAAGTGTAGTACGAGTACACAACAGCGGTACCCAGTAAGTAGCAAGACTAACCTTGGTGGGGTAGTGAGAGGGACAGTCAAGATGACTATCGGACTAAATAACCTGAACAAGTGTGTAGATAAACTAACAGAGAAATGATATTAATATAAAGCTAAACAGGATAAGAAATACAAAACAATACTTGCAATGATACACCAGTAACAACAATATTCAACAAGAAGCCGATGGGTACTAATGCTATAGAGTAACTGATCACGGCCTAAGTCTAGGGAAACCAAATAAAGAAAAACTGGTAACAACTTAATAAGAACAACTGCTTTCACACCAGATCTGTTCAACCATTTCCACAAGGTAGCAAACCTTAGAGTCACAGCTCACGGGTTCCAAATTCTTGAATCCTAATCCCTTGGCGTCTTGTACCCATATATCAATTTTAAACCGTACAGACGACTCACGTGCCGAGAGAACAACTCTCACATAGAAGGCATCCAGACAAGAATATATGTATGGTCAATAACGTCGGGATTTATCTTCCTAAACTGATATGGGTGATTAATCTACATGTATGTTTGTGCAAGTGTTCTACCAAAATACAAGTCAACAAACAAGAGTAAAGACAATGAATGAAACATAAGAAAATGTCGCCACGAATTATACAGTGTCAATAAGACAGCAATGAAGTGGCCGTTACGACAAGAACAACAAGATTAGCTACATAAAACTGAGAAAATGGAGCAACATAGAGAAAAAGAGTTAGTAGTATGCTAAGGAAAACAACAATCAAAGACAAGTGCACAAAAAAAGAGAAAATGACAATATATCCCCCCCCCCCAAATAATGCCTCGTATTCTCGTATAGTAAAATGAATAACAACTTTCCTTATATCTCCGCGAGAGTCTTTATATTTAGTTTTGAAAATTATTTTGCCGAAATAGTGTTGATACCCAATTTTTCCTATAATATTTTAAAATGCATATATACCTTAAAACTATGCATTAGCATCAATTGGTATTTTTTCATGATTTATATGTTTAAATTAATTTGCCCTATCATTTTTATCTTATATAAATAATTACAAAATCGCATCACAAATGATTTTTAAATATTTCTTGATTTAATATTATTATTTTTGGTCCTATTAAGTCCAAATTATTTCAAAAATGGCCAGATTGGCACTTTTTTTGTTACAATTGCAATAATTTTGCAATCCTAGCCCATGCATATATTATTGCATTATTTCACCATAACTGGTCCATTGTATTTTTAAAATACTAAATTATTATTTTAAAATATTTCCATGCATAAATTTTTTTTTATAATTAGTTAATTATTTTGAAAATTAATTTTATTTAATTGTTTTGGATATTTAATAAATAGACCTTTTTATTTTCAATTTTTGCCCAATATAACCAGCCCAACACCTCTTTATAAATTAGCCCAAAACTTTAGGGCCAAATCATTTACCTGCCCAACCCAATGCTTAGCCAATCCTGGCCGTTGATCATTTTTTATCAACGACCCAGGATTTTCCTACCATAATTAAACTAACCAAATCCCCTCTAACCCTAATCATCTACCTCTTCCCCCGTCGTAATTCTGCCACTTCTCTCTCAAACGCTCTCTTGCAAAACCCTAATTTCTCCGCCATCACCACCTTACGCTGCTATTCTAGGGTGTTTCTTCATCATCTCAAGCCTCTACCGACCTCCTACCAGCTATGGTCTATCCGTCTCCTAGATCCTTGAGGGGATTTCAAGGGACCTAGGCAAGTCTATTTTGCACCTTTGAATTTCATGCCTCTTTCAGGCTATTTATCCGGCCTTGAGTAACAATCTTTCTTATTTTGTTACGAATCCACGATTTTCTAAGCATATGTTCTCGTCTTTGTTTCACTTTCTACAAAACCCTAATTTTTTTTATCTCTGATCATCTCTGATCTGTACAGATCTGAGATGAATCGAACATATTCACATGTTTTCCTTGAAAGTCTTTTGGTTTTCAACTGATTTCCCTTTTTCCTAAACTAGAGTTTATTATATGTTATCTTCTCAAAGGGTTTCTTATTTTTAATGCTTAATCATTTGTTCTTATTTTTTCACGACTGATTTAGGCTATGTCTGCCTAAGCCATAGTCAATTTTTGTGAAAACCCTAACTTTCTGATGTTTTACTTCCATTCTGAGTTTTTCCATGTTACCTGTTGAATTTTTTCATTCTGTATTTTGACGTACATGCTTTTCCTTAGTCAGATTCATTGCTTTGTGACTTTTACCCTAATTAATCCCTATTAGGGCTTTAGAATTATTTTTCGTCTAATTTTTCTATGTTTATGGAATTTTACTTAGCCTATCTTCTATTTGTGGAAGTTGATATCTTTCCAGAAATCAGTATCACTTTGAAATTCTGATTGACTAATTCTTGATTATTTCCTTTGTTTATGACCTTAATTGGTCGTCTTACCTAATTTAATTGCATATAATATTTACTGATTCCTTATGTGATTATTTCCTTAATTAGAGTCCTAATTATCCACTTTTTGCTTAAGTCTGATTTGAATTTCATTCCTTAAATATTTCATGTCCTTACTGTTGGTTAATTACCCTCAATTAAGGGAAGACTATACCGATTTACTTCGTGTAATTGATTCTTTGATCCTCCCTTGATTGACTAAAGTTGGTATTGTTACCTAATTTGCCCTACCTTGAACTACTATATACACTCCTCTGTTTTACTTCTTAACACACGAACATTAGTTCAAAAAATGCACACTTACACTCAAAACTCTCTTTTGTTTGTCTGCTACTTGTCATAATCACTGATCTAGTCGGTTGTAAGCTAAGGCTAGATATTGAACTACACTCGCTTTACATTCTGTGCTCTCTTCCTTAACTGGCATGTCTCTGATTAGATTTTGAAATGTAAACTCTATGTGTTTCATTACTGCACTACTTCGTTGACCATGAATTCAACTTGTTTTCTTGTTTACTTCTTTGTTTAGCATGTTTAAGTTCTGTCATGTTCAATGTATGATTCCATGTCTCCATTTCACCTAGTTATCTTATACTTATCCAGATTGTTTGTTAATATTTGTTTAATCCCTTAACTATGTGATCACGTTGTTTATTTGATATATGTGATTGACCATGCCTGTATACTTAATCATGTTTAAGACATGTCCTACTTTCTACATTACATCTTGATCTATGTCTTAATTATTTACTGTCCATGACTAACTTGCTAAGTCTCTAAGACCATAAGTGTTTTATCCAGTTATTGTCTGTATGTTTCCGCTATACCTTGTCCATGTAACCCCAATGTGACTCTTATATGTTCCCAACCCCTTGTCATCCATGTGTGACGTTGGTTTGTTTGATGTTTGTGTACCCTATGATTGATTGACTATGTGCTTGCTCTCTTCAAAACTGATTTCAAAAAATATGTTCTTACTATTCTCTTAAATGGTTTTCACTCTAGCCTTCTCTTACAACTAATTTCTATCTCAAAATTTTTTACTCCTAAAGTTATCTCCACACGTTTTTCACTAAGTCTTTCAAACTATGTCAAATACTCTCACTTACTCTTACATTATTAAGTTCTTCCCCTCTGGTATATATACTGCTTAGGGATCCTTGAGAAATCTCTAAACTCTGACATACCAGGGCTAGCTCTTTTACACTGCACATAACCAGTCCCTGTTTGAGAGAAGTCTTGGTGTCAGCACTGCCCGGGATCCTTGAGGTCCTTAGGGAACTCTAACATACCAAGACACTTGTTGTCTATGAGATTTCTAGGCATTTGAGACTACGTTGAAGGACTGGTACTCCCAGGTTTATTTTGAGCCCGGTTTAGGCTCCCTATAGTTCAGTTTACCCATTTATGTAATTTACTCAATCTTGGTCTGTAATAATCCTTTGTAAATAGATATTGGGATAACTAGTAACAAAGGGGTGGGTAGCTATATGATTCTGAAGGGTAAAATGGGTAGATATCATGTTTTAGGTTTTATATTATGTTGAGTTTCTGTGAAAATCATGTTCTAAGTTTGTGTGATGCATTAGATATCATGCATTAGGATTTTTATGATCATTCACATTAAACTGTGTTAAATTTGTGTATTAGATACCCTGTCATAGGACAATCATGTTTACTTCTTCTGCATATTATATGTTATAGTTCATCACTTCACTTCTGATTCTGCAATAGTCGCTATCACTTAGAAATCATGCCCTTAAGTTACTAATACTATTTAATAAAATAACCTTCTCCATGTCCGTTAGAGATCCTGTTTCATGACTGCATGTGCATTTGCCTTGAAATATGTCACTTAAATAAATAGGTTAAAACAACCCTACACATAGATATTATGTTCTGATATGAGTCAATAAAAAATCACCAGCTATAATATTCATCAGTTAGATCAGCATGCCTATAGGATGAAATGAATTCAATTTGTTAAAGTAGTTCCCAGATTATGACTGCATATACATGCCTAGGCAAGCCTTAGGCCGTCAAATAACTGTGAAATCAGGTTCTATTTATGTGTGAAATTTTTCAGGGTTAACATGCTTTAAAATCATTAGGCAATCTTGTTAGGATTTTGCCATTTCCCTTAAAACAAACGTTGCATATTCTGTATCTGTAATGTTTATCTAGATATCATGTTCCTAGGCTTTCTGAATTTCTTTAAAATTAGATGTTTGAGATGTGCTGCTTATATGCCTATGTATATGTGGAGGTAAATATGAGCCTTCTATCTGTTTCTTATGTGATTGTTCTACGTGTTATTTGTTGCCGCCTAAATTTTGCCTTTTAAACACCTTAGGATTGTCTAGAACTACCTAAGTCTAGAGGTCCTAAACTCCTTCAGGACTAGAAGTTTGCTCTGCGACTACCCTCACGCGTTCGTGATTCACTGGAAACCAGCTTTCGCAGGCACCACTACTACACCATCACCTAATCTTTCTAAGTCTGAACTCACCAACAAGGTATGAGAACCTAATTTGTTCCTGACTATTTACACTTTCCTCGATGGTTTGAGAAAATGAGTAGCTCCGTATTATGTATTATGACTTGTGAGAATAGCCAATTTTAATTTTCAGGTTATTTGGAATTAGTTTAGAAGAATGATTCTCAACTAGAAACTTTAAGTTGAAATAGTTGACCAAGTTTCAATTTTGAGTATTTGATCTCGGATAGGAGTTTTAATGGTTCGGTTAGGTTTGGATAGAGATTTTGGACTTGGTCGTATGCCAGGATTTGCATTTAGATATTTCTAGAAGGGTTCGGCACTCATTGGAAAAAGTTAAAAATTTGAAGATTTTTGGAATGTTCTTAAGTTTGCTAGAAAGTTGACTTCGATGTTATTGGTCTTAGATTATTGTTTAGGGAGTTAAAATATGTTCCATATGTCATTTGGAACTTGTATGCATAATTTGGGTTCGTTCTGGGATGGTTAGGCTTAAATCATACGTTTGGTTCAAAGTTTGAAGTTTATGAACTTAAGAGATTGATCTTGATCGAAGATTCATGATTTTGTTGTTTTATGCATGATATGAGGCCTCGAGTAGGTCCGTATTATGTTATGGGACTTATTGGTATGTTCTAACGGGGTTTCGAGGGGCTCGGATGAGTTTTGTGGTGGTTTCAGACCATTTCAAGGCTATTTTTAGTTGTTGAGTTTTGGCCACACGGGTTTACATTGTGATCACATAGATTTGGTCGCGATAGCAAAGAGTAAAATAGGAAAAATGGATATCTGAACTGCGATAGCGGAAGCCTCCTTGCGATCGCGTAGAAGAATATCTTTGTTGCACTGATATGACTTTGGAAGCTCATAACTTGCAATCTATAAGAAATTGTAGATGATCCAAAAATAAAATCCATAGACCTTTGTGTCTGATTTTCAAAAAAATCAAACCGCTTCTCATTTGGAGTTTAAAAAGTTATGGCTAATACATTACAGGTTGTATGAAAAGAGTTGGAAAGGGTTAAATGCAAGTTTGTTGAACATGATCGTAGTCCGGAGGTCGCTACACATGAGATGGCATTTTTGGAGCATCACTTGGCTTGCTCGGTATTGGATTTGGCTTATTCGAGGTAAGTAACACTTCTAAATATGGTGCTAAGGCTATGAACTCCTGAATGTACGTGATATGTGTTTAGCCATTTAACCCTTCCGAACTCTTCTCAGACAGCTTGTAGTGTATTAACCATCACATTTTGTACAAAACCCCAAATGATAAATTTTGATTTTTATGAAAATAAGATAAAAATGGTTACAACTTTTATTTTTGGATCATCTTAGAATTCTTTATAGATTGCAAGTTATAAGCTTTCAAGGTCGGATCGGTGCAACATAGATTTTCTTCTACGCAATCGCAAGGAAACTTTCGTGATCGTGATGCACAGCTCCATTTTTCCTATTTTACTCTTCCCTATCGCGACCAAATCCACGCGATCGCAATGTACACCCGGAAAGCCAAAAACCAACAAGTAAAAATGGCCTAGAAATGGTCCGAAAACCATCATGAAACTCACTCGGGCCTCTTTAAACTCTGTCCAAACATACTAACAAGTCCCATAACATAATATAGACCTACACGAGGCCTCAAATCACGCATAAAAACATCAAATTGTGATCAAGATTAATCTCTTAAGTTCATAAACTTCAAACTTTGAACCAAGTGTCTGATTTAAGCCTAACCAATCTGGAATAAAAGTTCCAAATGACATATCATACCTATTAAAACTTCCGGAACAACAATATGAGCCCAATAACATTGAAGTCAATTGTCGGTCAAACTTATGGACATTTCAAACCATCAAATTTCCAGCTTCAATGAGTGCCGAAACCGTCTAGAAATATCTAAATGAAAATTCGGGCATACTCCCAAGTCAAATATTACCATCCGGACCTAACGGAACTACTAAAACTCCGATCCGATGTCAAATACTCAAAAGTCAAACTTGGTTAACTCTTTCAACGTAAAGCTTCCTAGTTGAGAATCATTCTTCCAAACTAATTCCGGATAACATTAAAACCAAAATCGACAATTCTAATAAGTCATGGTACATCACACGGAGCTACTCATGCCCTCAAACTACCAAAGAAAGTGCAAGTGCTCAAAATATCAATCGGCTCTTACACCATGTCAGTTTTTTCATTAACTTTTGTACTTTTCGGTAACTTTTATATTTTGTTAACTAGCTATACTAGACTAACTTTTGTATTATAAAAGAAAGAAAAGTAACTTTTACATTATAAGGCCTCCAGCGGGGTTCTATGACGGTCACCCAGTATGAGACCAGGTTTATAGACATAGCCCGCTATGCCCTTATTATACTCCCCACCGAGAGGCATAGAGTGAGACGGTTTCTTGATGTACTCATTCAGCCAATTCATCTCCAGATGGCTAGAGAAGCGGGGAGTGTATCACTTTTCAGGAGGCAGCCAATGTGGCCGAGAGGATTGAGATGGTACTATCACAGGGGATGGTCATGGGGGAGACAAGAGAGCCCGTCATTTAGATAGATTTAGTGGTACCTTATCTGGAGGTAGAGATTCATATGGTAGAGGCCATCCTCCTAGGCCCTTTCAGTCAGCTCTCCAGGTTTATCACGATGCATCAAATAGTCGTGGTTCTCATGCACACTATTCTGATTAGTATCCACTCAGTGCACCGCCAGCTCTTATCAGTGCAATGCCACTTTAGAGTTTCCGTGGTAGTCATTCAGGTCGAAAGGGCCAGCAGACTCAGCAGCCGAGGGCTTGTTACACTTGTGGCAACACAGGTTTTATTGCCAGATTTTTCCCTCGAGCACCAAGCAGTTCTCAACACCAAGGTTCTCGTGTCATAGTTTAGGCACCAGGTGCTCCACAGCCAGCCTACCTAGCCATCTTGAGCTGGGGTAGAAGTGCTAGAGGTGGAGGTGGAGGTCCTAGAGGTGGAGCTCAGGACGCTAGGGGTGGAGGCCAGCCAGCAGTAGACTGACCTAGGGATATGGTTCAGGGTGGTAGGGTACAACCCCGTTGTTATGCTCTTTAGGCTAGCCCCAAGGCTGAGGCTTCGGATGCAATTATTATTGGTATGGTTCTGGTTTGTGATTGAAATGCTTCAGTACTATTTGATCTAAGGTCTACGTATTTATATGTTTCATCTTATTTTACACCGTTCTTGGTCATGCCTAGTGATGCATTGGGTGTTCCTATTTATGTGTCTACACCGGTGGGTGATTCTATCATGGTCGATCGAGTCCATCGTTCTTGTATTGTAGTGATTGGGGTTCTTGAGAATCGTGTAGATTTGCTGCTCTTAGATGTGGTAGACTTCGATATTATATTAGGTATGGACTTGTTATCACCCTATCACGATATCTTAGACTGCCATTCTAAGACTGTGACCTTAGCATTGCTGAGTATGCCTCGTTTAGAGTGGAGAGGTACTCCAGGTCATTCTACCCACAGTGTTATTTCGTACGTGAAGGCTCAACGTATCGTCGAGAAGGGGTATCTGGCCTATTTGGTTTATGTTCGCGATTCCAGTATTGAGGTCCCTCCAATTGATTTTGTGCCTATTATTTGGGAGTTTCTTGATGTTTTCCCTTTAGACCTGCCGGGTATGCCACTCGACAAGGACATTGATTTTTGTATTATTTGGCTCCGGGCACTCAGCCCATTTCTATCCTGCCATATCATATGGCCTCGCCGAAGTTGAAAGAGCTAAAGGACCAGTTGCAGGATTTGTTGGAGAAGGGTTTCATTAGACCCAGTGTTTCGCCTTAGGCCGTGCTGGTGCTATTTGTCAAGAAAAAGGATGGTTTAATGAGGATGTGCATAGATTATCGACAATTGAACAAGATAACAATTAATAATAAGTACCCACTGCCGATGATTGATTTGTTCGATCAATTTTAGGGTGCTAGAATATTCTCCAAGATTGACTTGCGATCTGGCTACCATCAGTTGAGGATTAGGGCATCTGATGTCCCTATGACTGCTTTCCGCACGTGGTACGGGCATTATGAGTTCTTGGTCATGTCATTTGGGTTTACCAATGCCCCAACAGCGTTTATGGAGTTGATGAACCGAGTGTTCGGGCCTTATTTAGACTTGTTTGTGATAGTCTTTATTGATGATATTTTGATATACCCCCGTAGCCAAGAGGAGCATGAGCATCACCTTAGAATGGTTCTTCAGACTCTGAGAGGTAGTCAGTTATATGCCAAGTTCTCCAAGTGTGAGTTCTAGCTGAGTTCAGTTGCATTTCTTGGTCACATTGTATCAGTAGAGGGTATGCAGGTGGACCCGAAGAAGATTGTGGCAGTCAAGAACTGGCCTAGACCAGCATCAGCTATAGAGATTCGGAGTTTCTTTGTGTTGGCAGGCTACTATCGTCGATTTGTAGAGGGGTTTTCATCTATTGCAACCCCGATGACTAGGTTAACCCAGAAGGTGGGTCTAATAAGTGTGAGGCGAGCTTTTAGAAGCTCAAAAGAGCTCTGACCACGGCACCAGTATTGGTTTTTCCCACAGGATCAGGGCCTCATACAGTCTATTGTAATGCTTCCCGTATTGGGCATGGTGCAGTATTGATGCAGGATGACAAGGTCATTGCCTATGCTTCGAGGAAATTGAATATTCATGAGAAGAACTATCCAGTGCATGATTAAGAGTTAGTTCACGCATTAAAGATTTGGAGGCATTATCTGTATGGCATGGCGTGTGAGGTGTTCACTGATCACAAGAGTCTTCAGTACTTGTTCAAGCAAAAGGAGTGGAATTTGAGGCAGGTGAGGTGGTTGCAGTTGTTGAAGGATTATGATGTCACCATTTTATATCTTCCGGGGAAGGCCAATAGTGGCCTATGCTTCTAGTAGGAAGTCGACCAATATGGGCAGTCTTGCTTATATCCTAGTCAGTCAGAGGCCGTTTGCTTTGGATGTTTAGGCTTTAGCCAATCAGTTTGTGAGACTGGATGTTTCTGAGCCCAATCGTGTGTTAGCTTGCACAGTCGCTCGTTCTTCATTATTGGAGCGTATCTGTGACCAGTAGTTTGATGATTCCCATGTGTGTGTCCTTAGAGACACGGTGCAGCATGGAGGTGCCCAGCAGGTTACCTTAGATGCGGATGGAGTTCTGAGATTGCAGGGGAGAGTTTATGTGCCCAATGTGGATCGGCTTCAAGAGTTGATTTTAGAGGAGGCCCATAGTTCCCGGTACTCTATTCATTAGGGAGCCGCGAAGATGTACCGGGATTTGGGGCAGCATTGTTGATGTGCCAGAGAAATTCGGCACATTTACATACTAATTGCTCTTATATGGGCTTGTTTTATTGCAAAATGTAGTCCATACTTATGTGATTTTGTGTTGTTACAGATAAAGAGGAAGAAAAGACCAAGGACACAAAAATGGAAGCAAAAAGACAAGAAAAAGGGCAAAGTTGTGCAAAATGACTGATCTGCGGACCAACATGCAGTCGCATATTGTATATGCGGACCGCAGAGTAGCAATCAAATCGCAGAGCTAAAGAGAGAATGGAGCTAAAATGCACGACAAGAATGCGACGTATTCTGCGATCGCTCAATGAATATGCGGTCCGCACTTCTGCCGCAAAATGAACATGAAGGAGACCTAAGAGTCAATTATGCGGTGCCATCTGCGGTCGCACAATCAATATGCGGACCGCAGAATGGTGATGCGATCAGCACATGAACAGCTAGGGTTCCTATCCGCGACGCCGCCTCTCAAGATGCGAACCGCAGACCTGTTATGCGACAGATCTACGGTCGCATACCTGACCTGGAAGGGTAAATTTGTCCGTTTTTTGTCAGATATTGGTCCCTCTATAAATAGCTTTTTAGAATCTTGTGTAAGAGTATCTTGTGCAGACTTTATACTACACTCCAAGACTTTATTACTTCATCTTTTGGAAGCTTTTGGTTGAAGAATCTTTTACTTTGTAAGCATTTATGACATTTATTACACCTTGTATTTTGTATTTTAGCATGTGTGGCTAAACTTAAATACTAAGGTTGTGAGCCCTAAATGGGTGTTATGTAAATGGGTGTTTAACATTGAATATATGCATAATGGTTGGTTGATATTTCTTTACTTCTCATTCTTCATTTATTGTTGGTGGTTGCAAACACTAGCTAAAGCCTTTTAAGTCCTACCTTGCTTGGGAAAGTGGGTTAGATTTTGGAAGAAGTAAAGAACAAAAACTCGAGGCCTTACACCTCGTTTAATAGAATCGCTTAGGGATAAGTGGGTTTTATTTGGCATTTATTGATTGTTATACATTGTGACTCTTAGACTTTTGGGAAAAAGCAAGAGAGGAAATACTATTCAAGTATTGGGAAATATTGGGTAGTTGCATAGAAATCAATTGCATATCAATAATCAACCATTAGAAATATATCATATTAACACCGATAGCATTACACTACATTTATGGGAACACAACCTTGGTTTAATCAACTCTAGTAATTACTACATCAAGCATTCTCATTAGTTAATATTCCAAAACAATCTTCACTCGTACTACTACTCTTACACCATTTCTATGTTACTCCTAATGGAATAGATTCAAGATTCTAGTCGGGTAACACACTAATTCAAGTGATCATTTCACACCTATTCCCTGTGGGATTCGACCCCAACCTAGTTGGGTTATTATATTTGACACCGACCGCCTTACACTAATTATAAAAGTGTAATTTGAGCGTATCAAATTTTGGCGCCGTTGCCGGGGAATACGGTTTTGAAATTACTCATTAGTGTGTACTTTACTTGATATCTAATTCTATTCCATTACACTTTGCTTGCTTTGCTTGGTGTGATAGGTTACAATGTCTGATTACGAGGACCAAGGGGAAGAGAATCCTTTTGCGGATATCGATGAATATATTGATGACACAAATGCAATTGTACCCCCTGTTGTTGGTGCCTCAACATTTAAGGTGGATCATGGTCTAATCCGCATGCTCAAAGCGGAAGGGTTTTTCAGGAATTCCACCGATGACGACCCAACTCAACACTTGAGGAATTTTCTGGGAGTGTGTGCTATGCACGAACAAACAAATGTCTCAGAAGATGCCTTAAGGTTGAGAGTCTTCAAGTACTCATTGGCCGGAGATGCTAGAAGGTGGCTTCAAAACTTGCCACCCAATTCAATCCGATCATGGCCTGAACTTGTCCGAGCATTCCTAGCAAAATGGTTCCCCCAAAGCAAGAAATCTGAGCATAGACATAAAATCTTTTTCTTTAAGAAACAAAAAAGGGAGCATTTACATGAGGCGTGGGATCGCTTTAAACTATATTTGGTGAGGTCGCCAAATCATGGATTGCCTGATTCAATTTTGCTTGAGAAGTTTTACATGGGTCTTGATCCCATGAACCAAGCCATTGCAAAGAATGTGGCGGATGGATCTTTTATGGATAAGTCTTTTGCTAGAGTAACTCAAATCCTCGACAAGATGGCCAAACATAATCAAGCATGGCATTCTGAGGATACATCCGGTGGAATAGCTTAATGGTCTCCTTCTTTGACAAATTTGATCAAGGAAAACCAAGAGAGAGACCAAATCATTGCGGGGTTGGCCACTAATGTTAATGTGTTGACCAAGATGTTTACAGAAAATCAAACTAAGAAGGTCAACGTCGTCGAGGATATGCCTTCCATTCCGAATGAAGATTTTGAAGATTCTAATTACATCAACAATCCCCAAGGAGGGTACCAAAGGCAATACTATCAAGGTCAAGGAGCACAAAACCAATGGAGGCCAAACCCGCAAGGGCAAGGCAACCAACAATGGAGGTCTGACCAAGGTAGTTCACAACAAAGAAATTGGGGCAACAACAACAATAATTTTTCTAACCGGAGTGAAAATCCTTATGTTCCTCCAAAAAGGACAACATTCGAACCAAGGGTCCTCAAATGATTCAAAATTAGAAGCTATGCTAGAGAGAGTGCTACAAAATCAAGAAAAGTCCGATGCTTCAATGAGGAACATGGCCGAGGTCGTTGGCTCTCATACCGCTTCCATCCAAAAGTTGGAAATGCAAATGAGAGATCTCTCCAAGGAACAAAACCCCAAGGAAAAGGGAACACTACCTAGTGACACGATTGCAAACCCAAGAGGTAGTGGAAGTGGTCCAACCTCTCATGTCATGGCAATCACCACTAGGAGTGGAAAAGTGCTACTTGGAGAGAATAAACACATAGTTGAAGATGTGGAGACAAAGCAAACGGTTGAGGGTGAAGAACAAGAGGTTATTGAAGTTGAAAAGCAAAAGGTTGTTGTGTTTGATGAACCAAAAGTTGTTGAAATTGAAAGAATTCCGGAAAAGTCTAAAGCACCACAAGAAGATCGAGAAGAGGAAAAGGAAAAGGGGAAAGAGTCATCAAAACCTCTTCCACCTATTCCTAGACCTCCTCCTCCATTCCCTCAAAGGCTAGCAAGAAGGATTGATGATAGCAAGCTTGAAAGGTTCTACGATATTCTCAAACAATTGACGGTGAACATTCCTTTGGTAGAAGCTTTTCAAGAAATGTCGGGGTTCGCTAAGTACTTGAAAAATTTGATCACTAAAAAGAAGACCTCAAAGAATGAGGTGGTAAGCATGACTCACAGGGTAAGCTCTATCATTGCCACAACTCCGGTCCAAAAGAAGGAGGATCCGGGAGCCTTTACCATACCTTGTACTATTGGGGCACGTGAATTTGCAAGGGCCCTATGTGATAATGGAGCTAGCATCAACTTAATGCCACTTGCCATCTATAAGCAAGCGGGATTGGGTATGCCTAGACCTAGAAGCATGAGATTGCAAATGGCCGATCGTTCCATCAAGCGACCGGTGGGAATTGTGGATGATGTACTAGTGAAAGTGGGAAATTCCATTTGCCAGCGGACTTTGTGATTCTTGATTGTGCTGTGGATAAAGAGATCCCTATTATTTTGGGGAGACCATTCTTGGCTATGGGCCGATCACACATGGATTCTGAGAGAAATGAGATAAAATTCCGGGTGAATGATGAAGAAGTCACTTTTCAAGCTAGCAAGGGCATGAAGTTGCCCCACGAATATGAGAGCATCTCAATGATAGAAACGGTTGATGAGGTAGAGGATGCCGTGGAATTTAAAATGGAGGAACAATGCCTTGGTGAGGCATTAGCGGCGATCCTAGTAAATTTTGATGGGGAAAACATGGATGGGTACATAGAATCGGTGAATGCATTGGAGGGTCTTGGATCCTACACTTACACGCCAGAAAAGCTCTCTCTTGACTTAGGGAATAGAGCTACTCCCCCCGCCAAGCCATCAATCATTGAGCCACCACAACTAGAGCTCAAACCATTCCCTTCGCATTTAAGGTATAAATTTCTTGGCTCTAATGATAATTTGCCCGTAATTGTGTCTTCTTTGTTGAATGATGTGCAGGTAGAGCAACTATTGGAAGTCCTAAGGGAGCACAGGCAAGCAATTGGGTGGACAATCGCCGACATCCGTGGCATTCCCGCGGGTATTTGTGAACACAAAATCCAATTGGAAAATGACACCAAGCCAAGTGTGGAGCATCAAAGGCGACTAAATCCTTCAATGCAAAAGATGGTGAAAAAGGAAATTATTAAGTGGCTAGACGCCGGAGTTGTTTGCCCAATCGCCGATAGTTCTTGGGTAAGCCCAGTACAATGTGTGCCAAAGAAGGGGGGCATAACCGTGATTGAAAATGAAAAAAATGAGCTCATCCCTACTAGAACGGTGACCGGGTGGAGAGTGTGCATGGATTATCGGAAACTCAGTAGTGCAACTTGCAAGGATCATTTCCCTATGCCTTTTATTGATCAAATGCTTGATCGTCTAGAGGGAAGGGCCTTCTATTGCTTTCTTGACGGATACTCCGGCTACAACCAAATCAACATTGCTTTGGAAGATCAAGAGAAAATGACCTTCACTTGTCCTTATGGGACATTTGCTTTTAGCCGGATGCCATTTGGGTTGTGTAATGCTCCGGCGACCTTTCAAAGATGCATGATGTCGATATTCTCCGATATGGTGGAAGATTTTCTAGAGGTCTTCATGGATGACTTCTCTGTTGTCGGTGATTCCTTTGAGCATTGTCTTGCAAAACTTAGACAAGTGCTCAAGCGATGCGAAAAGACGAATCTTGTGCTCAATTGGGAAAAATGCCACTTCATGGTGGATGAAGGTATTGTGTTGGGGCACAAGATTTCTAAACATGGCATTGAAGTTGATCGGGCAAAGATCGAAATCATTTCTAAACTTCCTCCACCAAATTCAGTGAAAGGTGTTCGAAGCTTTCTGGGCTTCTATCGGAGATTCATCAAGGATTTCTCCAAAATTGCACACCCAATGTGCAAGCTTCTTGAGAAGGATGCAAATTTTATGTTTGATGACAAGTGCCTCAAAGCATTTGAAGAATTAAAGTTGAGGCTCACCACGGCACCCATTATTGTCACTCCGATTGGACTCTTCCTTTTGAACTCATGTGTGACGCCAGTGGTGTAGATATTGGAGCAATACTAGGTTAATGCTATAACAAGATACTTCATCCGGTCTATTATGCAAGCAACACTCTCAATGGGGAGCAAATGAATTACACTGTCACCGAGCAAGAGCTTCTTGCCATTATGTATGCTTTTAAAAAATTTCGGGCCTATTTGTTGGGGTCCAAGGTGGTGGTCTACACAGATCATGCGGCTCTTCGATATCTCATGGCAAAGAAAGATGCAAAGCCTCGACTAATTAGGTGGGTTCTCTTGTTGCAGGAATTTGACTTTGAAGTCAAAGATCGCTAAGGTACACAAAACCAAATTGCAGACCACTTATCAAGGCTTGAGGAAGCAGGGAGACCTAAAGAAGAGCTTGACATAAATGATGCTTTCCCTGATGAGCATATATTGGCACTTTCCAACACCTTTGCTCCTTGGTATGCCCACATTGCAAATTACTTGGTGAGCAATGTCATTCCGAAAGGGTTAGAACCTTATCAAAAGAAAAAGTTCTTGAGGGATTGTCGGCAATACTACTGGGAGGAGCCCTATTTGTTTCGAGTGTGTGCTGACAACATCATCCGGAGGTGCGTACCAGAGGAAGAAATCATGCCAATCCTTAAGGCATGTCATGACTCACCGGTTGGAGGCCATCATGGAGGCAATAGGTTGGCGGCAAAAATTCTTGAGTGTGGTTACTACTGGCCTTCCATCTATCATGATGCAAACCAATTTGCAAAAGCTTGTGAGCAGTGTCAACGGCAAGGTTCAATCTCCAAAAGGCATGAAATGCCAACGCAATATGTGATGGAGATAGAAATCTTTGATGTGTGGGGGATTGATTTCATGGGCCCCATTGTGAGTTCCTATGGGATGAAGTACATTTTGGTGGCCGTGGACTACGTCTCAAAATGGGTTGAAGCCGTTGCCTTACCAAACAATGAGGCGAGGAGTGTGATCGCCTTTTTGAAGAAGAATATATTCACTCGGTTTGGCACTCCTAGAGCCATTCTTAGTGATGGTGGATCACACTTCTGCAACAAAGCATTTGCAGGGTTACTTGAGAAATATGGGGTGAAACACAAGGTGGCTACACCATACCATCCGCAGTCGAGTGGTCAAATGGAGGTCTCAAACCGAGAGATCAAGAGTATCCTAGCCAAGACTGTGAATGCCAACAGGACTGATTGGTCCAGAAGATTAGATGATGCATTGTGGGCCTACCGTACGGCCTTCAAAACTCCTATTGGTACTTCTCCCTACCGGCTCATTTTTGGGAAGGCATGTCATCTACCAGTTGAGCTAGAGCACAAGGCCATGTGGGCACTGAAGAAACTCAACCTAGAATGGGCTGAAGCTGCGAACTTGAGGTTGATACAACTAAATGAACTGGAGGAATTTCGATTCCATGTCTATGAGAGCGCAGCGGTATACAAGGAGCGGATGAAGTTTGTTCACGACAAAAAAGATCTTGAAAAGAGAGTTCAAGATAGGTGACCTGGTCTTACTCTTCAACTCAAGATTGAAATTGTTTCCGGGCAAATTGAAATCAAAATGGTCCGGCCCCTTCAAAGTGGTGAGTGTCTCCCCATACGGAGCTGTGGAATTGGAATCTACTAACGGGTCTCGGACATTCAGAGTGAATGGCCAACGCATCAAGCACTACTTGGGTGTTGATAGTGAAAAGAAAGTGATAGAGCAACTGGCTCTACAAGATAGTCCTTGCCCGTCCAAAAGATGAAATTGGAGCAACCAGTCCCGTTGTGCCGTGACGTTAATTCAAGCGCTGC